>JBAJHX010000033.1:24030910-24072019 GCA_037176925.1 Amniataba percoides
CAGAGTACACAGATACACAATGTCTGCAGTACAGAGTACACAGATACACAATGTCTGCAGTACAGAGTACACAGATATGATGAATATTGCAGTACAGAGTACACAGATATGATGAATATTGCAGTACAGAGTACACAGATATGCTGAATATTGCAGTACAGAGTACACAGATATGATGAATATTGCAGTAACATGATCTGGCTCCGTGAGTTTGGGAGTCTTCATGATGTGAGCGGTTATAAAGACGACAGCTGGTGATGAACTGAATGTTTTTAAGTGGCCTGATTGTTCAAACTGTTTTCTTCTCTTGCAGGAGGCTTTATCAGACTCTGACCGGATCCGGTGAGGCTCCTTTTCAAACCTTTTTATTTGACAAATGCTGAACGTCAGTAAAAGTACTGAGACTGCAGTGTAAGAACATGTTAAAGTTCTGCATTCAAAGTACTACTAATAATAATGATGCGTCATCATTAGTTTATTTGACATTTTAAATTGATAAAATAAAACTGCAGTTGAAAGCGGTCAGAAAATGTCGTGAGGTAAAAAGTCTAATTTTCCCTCTGATTTGTGAAGTAGCTCACAGCTGTATGAAAGTAAAAGTGCTGCACAGATGTTGAGATCCTCTCACGACCTCTGACCTCTCCTCCCGTTACCCAGAATCCTCCAGCAGCAGAATGAGGACCTGCAGCGCCGCCTCTCTCTCTCCACCCACAAGATGGAGGCCATGGAGGCAGAGTTTGACGGCAGCCGCCACTACATGGAGGCGGAGCTTAGCCGGACCAGAGACGACCTGGACAAGATGAGGGACAAGTTCCGCAGGTGAGACTGATCATCCCAGTTTGTTTACGTTTTTCTGTGTCTCATTGAGTAGCTGAATTACCCACAAGCCTCCACTGCAGCGAGGTCACGCCGACGCTCGCACACAAAGTCGTTTGTTCAGTATTTTTCCTCGAGCTGTTTTATCTTCTGTTTGTTCTGCGTCGTCGTGCCGACGGTTACAAAGCTCCCGCCTGACAAATAATCTTAATTACAATCATACTTGCATTAATTCTGCTCTGCAGGATGTTTCTGAGCAGGTTCAACATAATGCAGGATTTTCTTAATCCACGTACATTTAAAGCTGTTTGTTTGGGCCGAGAGTCTGCAGAAGTGAGCGCGCTCAGTAACAGCTTTCTCTGTCTGCAGACTCCAGAACAGCTACACGGCGTCTCAGAGAGCCAATCAGGACCTGGAGGAGAAGCTTCACGCTCTGGTAACCGTTCACCTCAGCACTTTACTGCACTTTGCTGCACTTTGCTGCACTTTGCTGCACTTTACTGTGTCATAGATGCTTCAGACTGAGACTCTCCTGATGGGGCTGATCATAGGTTTCATATCAGCCTTTTGTTTATTGACTCATTACTGAACACGTCTGATTTCAACAACAAAAAGATAATAACAGTAAAAGCTGCCCCCCGTTTGTCGTATATTGTCATCGTCAGCCGCTGAGTCGAGCTTATTGAGGCAGACTGTGAATCTGAATCAGAAAACACGCATGTACACAGATACAAACCACACGTGTAAACAGCACACGTGAAGCACACAGATGATGTTCAGATGTGGACATCCACACGTAATGTGTGGTATAAATGAAGCAGCAGCTGAAGGCTCCAAACAGAAACTCTGTGTGTGTGTGTGTGTGCGTGTGTGTGCGTGTGTGCGTGTGTGTGTGTGTGTGTGTGTGTGTGTGTGCGCGTGCATGTGTGCGTGCGTGTGTGTCTCATTGATCGATGGTCAATAAGTGATCGATGGCTAAATGAAAACGCGCTCTGAGGCAGTGTATTGATTAACTGTGGAAAAGTGGAGTTGATGGGATGGTTGCTATGGGCAACAGAGCCTGAGGTCAGAGGTGACTGTTTACAGTAAAACACATCAGACGCACGGTGACGGTGAGCTGCGGTTGCCATGGTTACTCCGACTTCTTCACTTCACGCCGACGTCAGATGAGTCAGCAAAAATATATCTAATGCACCAAAGGAGGATTAAAAAAACATTTTCATATTTTCACAACTGTGTGTGTGTGTGTGTGTGTGTGTGTGTGTGTGTGTGTGTGTGTGTGTGTGTGTGTGTGTCTGGGTCTGGGCGTCACAGAGCCTCAGTGTGTGTGTGACTTGACTTGAAATGATAACTGAAATAATGGAAAAATAAAGTACTCTGAATAAAACTGTGAGAGGGGAAGAAGAGAATGATCATGAAAAGTTTAGAAATGTTCCTCCAGGAAATGATGACATATCAAACAGTGGAGTGTGTGTGTGTGCGTGCGCGCGTGCGCGTGCATGTGTGTGAGTGTGTGTGAGAGAATAACTGCAGCTGGTTCTTGGTACAGAAACTTTACAACATTTATTCACATCAAATGTTTAACGGAGGAATCTGGTTGAACAGTTTTATTTTGAAATACAATGAAAACTCTTAAATATAACCTCGACTTCCTGTTTGTCCTCTTCTGTCTGACGTCGTTCTTCATCTGTCTTTGTTTCTTTTTTCTCCTCTTCCTCACGCTGCTCTGTGATGGATTGACTCATCTTCATCTTCACCTTCATCACCTCCATCAGGCTGCCGTCAGTCAAACATGGGTTCATGCAGTTGCGTCTCATTCATGTTTTTCTTCCTCTCCTTCAATCCATCCCACATCTCATCCTCCTCCTCAGTTTTCTTCTCTGTGGTCTTTTGGCCTTTTTCCACTCGCACCTACTCGGCTCAGCTCGTCACGCTTCGGTTTTTACGTGTTAATTACGTGTTAATACCTGGTAGCAGGTACTTTTCTAGCACCTACTGAGAGCTCAGCAGACGGCCGGCCGCTGATTGTTCAGAGCCAAAACAAAACAAAACAACAAAACAAAAAACAACAACAAAAAAACATGGCCGGAGTTTCGGACGCTCGCTGTGACGGCGAGGTGGAGCTGTGTTGTGATGGAAAACGAGCCGAGTAGGTACTTGTAGGGACTCGTGGAAAAGGGCCATTTGTTTGTCTGAAGGTGTTTGAACACCAAGTCCTGACGTCACGCGAACCTTCAGCTGGAGGAGGAACACGAGTAAGATGATGAACTTTAATGAGACATTAACATCAGACAGATTTAGGGAAATCTTAAAAATGATAAAAACACTTATTGGAAATTGGTGATTGAAAATCATCTGAGTATTTTGAACCAGTGTTGATTTCATCTCATCATTTCAACTCTTTGTCTCAGTTTCAGCTGTATTTTATGTGATCTGGATTCACACAGTTCACACAAAAACAAACTGGATCGATATTTGGACTTGGTGTGAAGACTCCTTTTCATCTCCACTAACTGGAATAAATCCGGGCTTAAAGTAGTTTTCTTTTTTTGTTCTGGTTAATAAAAAAGATGAGAAAGTATTGAAAAGGATTAAAAAGTTTGCGTGTTGCTGAATGTTCCTCTCTGGCAGATCGGGACTTTCACAGTTAATGAGACGAATAACAGCAGCGAAGTATGAAGTTAACTGTGTGGCAGCAAAAATGATGATTAAGAATTAAACGCAACACACGTACTAGTGTACAGAAATATGATAAACAGATAAGTCAAAGACATTTTAACAAAGATGGTTTAAAAGGTGTCATATTAATATCAATATGTTAATATAATAAGATCTTCATCTGTTGGGGAGGAACGCTAACTTTACTGAACACTCGCTATCTTAACTTAGGATTTTTCAACTTGATGAAAACATTTCAGCTTTCAGCTTCAACGCTTGGATCAAGATCGTATCGATCTTATCGATCTTCTCGCAGCAGCAGTCACATCCCATAATGCATCTGTGAACGGCTGCTAGTCAATGCAGCATTCAAATTATCTGGGAAAACTGTAGAAATTTGGACTTTAAAGTACTGACAGATTTACTCAGGCGCAAGTACGAAATCTACTTTTTAATATTTGAAGAAGGATGAAGAATTTTTACAAGAATTCCTGGATGGATTTTTATTTTGTGCTCGTCTGTTTTTAGTGAAATTTCTAATGTGTTTCCGAGGTCTGTTCCCACATGATCTGAATGTAGGCCTGCCTGCTGCCTCGCTGCTGACTGACAGTTGTGAAGCTAACGTACCGTCCCTGCTCCTCCCACAGCTGCGAAAGGTGGAAAGGGACAAAAAGACGATGGACCAGGAGATCGTGGAGCTCACCAACAAACTGCTGGACGCCAAAAACACCATCGACCGACTGGAGGAGCTCAACGTGAGTCCGAACGCTCACCGACACGTCCGCCGCTCCGTTTGTGGGAACGTGTAGATTAAAGTGTCGATGTTCGTGTTGAACTTGTTATTCTTCAGCTCTCACATTTAGCCAACATTTGACTGAAACTTTCATCACTTCCACGACTCGATTTCTAAGTGTTTTGATGTAAGAAACGAACCATCATACAGATTAAGCTCTCTAAAAACTGCAATACCCATGAGCCTCTGCTGCTGAAGCCGGTCACTCATCAGACCAAACGCGTTGCCATGGTTATGATCCAGAATCAGAAACCTACTAAATAAAGCAGAAGATTGTAAACTCAACACATCTTGGGAGTCGTAGTTTCTGTTTTTTTTTGGCTTTCTTCAGCTTTGGCTTTTTAATGAGACCCACGTACTTCCTGTGTCAGTTCGGTCTGCTCACAAACTATCAGCAGAAATAAATATGAACCTTCATTAACAAACAGGATGTTATCACGTGAAGTGAAATGAAAAATACAAACAGCAGCTGATTAACCACCAGTTCGACTCCGCTGTTTGATCTGTGATCGATCGGAGAATCGATCAAAGCGACTTTATCGGTCAGATGTTTCAACCTCTCAGGGATCAGGAGTTTCTTTTCTTTAAGACTTTCTTACTTAGGCGTCACTTTGCTGTCACAGTTACTTTAAGAGTTACTGTGTTTGCGTTGTGCGTCGAGCAGTTTACCGACAAAGATGAGTAATAATCGTTGTTGTTTGTGTCTTCAGGAGCGTTACAGGCAGGACTGTAATTTGGCCGTCCAGCTGCTCAAGTGCAACAAGTCGCACTTCAGGAACCACAAGTTCGCTGATGTGAGTCAGAGAGTGTGTGTGTGTGTGTGTGACTGAGTGTGTGTGTTTTCGGTTTCCATCACAGCACAGCTCCACCTCGGCGTGGGCGCAGTCGTCACAGCGTCTGAAACGAAACAACTACAGAAGCCAGCAGAGAAACAGACGCAGGCCGCTGATTGGTCAGAGCGTGATGCGTCAGGAGAGACTCGTTCATGAGAAAGCCGCCATTTTTAAAATGGCGCTGCACAGAAACAAGCTGCAGACGTTTCTTTGTGTTTGTTTGTTTGTTTGTTTGTTTGTTTCTCTGCTGGCTCCGTAGTTGTTTCGCGTTTGTGTCGCACAACAAAAAAACATCACTGGAGTTTCGGACGCCTCGCTGTGACGACTCCACCCACGCTGAGGTGGAGCTGTGTTGTGATGGGAGGCGAGTCGAGGCGAGTAGGTACGAGTGGAAAAGGGGCATTAGTGTGTGTGTATTTCTGTGTGTGTATTTCTGTGTGTATGTGTGTTACAGCTGCCCTACGAGCTGCAGGACATGCTGAACAAACACATGAAGAGCAGCCTTCCCGAGCGAGGCCCCGCCCCCGGCTCTCAGGACCCGGACACGCTCAGTTTGACCCCCGCCGACGTCGTGCCGACCTCCGTCATCGCCCGCGTCCTGGAGAAACCCGAGCCGCTGGTCCTGAACTCCGCCCAGTCCAGCAGCTGCGGCCGGCCCGTCGCCGAGGACGTCTTCGTGCACGTGGACATGACGGGCCCCGGGGAGAACGGCGGCGGCCAGGAGGCGGCGCAGCAGAACGGTTCCTGTCGCAGTCAGAGCAGTCTGGACGGGCAGTCTGGCGGCGAGGAGGCGGGCGCGGCTCCGTCCTTCGAGAAGCTGAACCCGTACCCGGCGCCGCCCCCCCCACACCCGCTCTACCCGGGACGCAAGGTCATCGAGTTCTCGTCAGACGACAAAGTGAAGATCCCCAAAAACTCGCCTCTGCCCAACTGCACCTACGCCACGCGGCAGGCCATCTCGCTGAGCCTCGTCCAGAACGACGACGAGCGCCTGGCCCCCGGTAGCCCCGCCCCCTCCTCCTCCTCCGGTGGGGGGGCCCACCAGCGCACGCCGCCATCGCAGCGAGACGGAGCCAGCGAGCCGCTGTCCAGCCAGTCCAGCCCGTTTAGCAGCCCGCCACAGGTAACGACAGACAAGGGGTTAGAGGTCAGAGGTCAGGGGTCAGGGGTCAGAGGTCAGGGGTTACTGCCTTCCACAGTGGTCAGTTTGAATGCTCACATGTTGCCCCCCCCCACAGGCCCCCAGCGTCCTGGCGTCGTCGGGCAGCTCTGAGGAGGACCTGCTGGCCAACTGGCAGCGGATGTTCGTGGAGAAGATGGCGCCGTCCTGCAACTCGGCGGCTCACCGCACGGCGTTCAGCAGCCAGACGGCTCAGGAGCTGCAGAGGAGGCGGCCGGCGCCGGGGGGCGGAGCCTCGTCCTCCGACCACCACCACAGGGCGGCGTACTCGGACGGCGAGGAAGGCTCGTCGGCGCGGAGCTGGACGCCGAGCCGCGGCTCCAGCCTCGACACCGACACCGACACGGAGCCCAGGCCCGGCAGGAGGGGGCGCTTCGGCGGCGACGGCTCCACAGAGGAGGGCGAGCGGCTGCTGATGAACCTGGAGGACGACGGCGGCAGCGGGGACACGGCTGTCACCGTGGCGACGAGCCCCGCCGACGCCCGCAGGAAGGACGTGGAGGAGGAGGAGGAGGAGGAGAGCTCGGCCGAGGAGAGAGACGTTCTCCCCCACGACCTGCCCGTCATCTCGCCCCGCCTCCTGGACTTCGACCCCGCCCTCGCCGCCGTCCCGCAGCGGCCGCAGAAGAGCCCGAAGCGGATGGGCGTGCACCACCTGCACCGCAAAGACAGCCTGACTCGAGCCCAGGAGCAAGGCACGCTGCTGGACTGACGCTCGCTCTCCGCAGCCTGAGCACACCTCGCTCGCCCACACTGTGCTCCTCAGCCTGTCTGTCTCCATGGCAACCGACCTGTCCATCACAGGCCACGCCCATCCAGGAAATAGCCATACTACCGTATGCTGCCGAGCTCTCCGCCTGCTGTGTGTGTGTGTGTGTGTGTGTGTGTGTGTGTGTGTGTGTGTGTGTGTGTGTGTGTGTGTGTCAGACTGACCACATACTTTTGGCCATGTAATTTACATTTTAACTGCATGTCCACATACTTTTGGCCACCATACAGTGATCAAAGGCCGACTATAACCATTATGCACTTCATGGCCAAAAGTATGTGGACAGCTAATCACACATCAGTTATTACAAATTAGATTCTGAATAATCAGTATTACAATCACTATTAGAAACCTGTTGGCCTTGTGTGTGTGTGTGTGTGTGTGTGTGTGTGTGTGTGTGTCTGTGTCTGTGTCTGTCAGACCGATCAGTTGTGATATTGATCAGTTGATAATTGACTAAAGTATCAGTGATTTGAACCAGAGTCAGCTGATCTGTTGGTGTTTGTGTCAGACACAAATATGATCTGAGTAAATAAAAACCTAAAAGATTTATTTTTCTGTAACAAAATGAAATTCTAACAGTATTTTTAAAGATTATCAAGTATTAGAAAACATTTGTTATATTGTTGCTTTTGTTCTTTATGAATCAAAATTCAAATTACATCACAGAAAATCAAACATGCCATGTGGCCAAAAGTAAATGGACAGTCACATCCACACAGTGACAAACACTGAGGAAGATTACAGGAGATATTTTCCACCTGGAACAACATTTACAGAGAATAAAACAATTAAACTGATAAATATGAACACTAAGATTAAAAAAACAGTTTGGTAATTGTTGGTGACAAACTGTTGGCCATGTAGTTTACTTTGAACCGTGTCCACATACTTTTGGCCACGTTGTGTAGTTGGTGTGTTGACGCGCAGTCCAAGAATCCTTCATGGCCAAAAGTATGTGGACAGATTAAACCTTAGTTCTTTGGTTGCTGGTAATTGCTGAAAAGTCAGTATGAGAATCAATATTACAAATAACGGCTGTTGTGTGTGTGTGTGGAGGGGAGACAATTTCTAAAAAAAAAAAAAAAAAAAAAAATCAACTAAAAACTTTATGGACGTCTTTGCCTTTGTTTCCTGACGGGGGCTTTTATTTTGAAGAGAACAGATGAGACACAGCTGGATTCTCTCTCTCTCTCACTGTCTCACACACACACACACACACACACACACACACTCTCAGTGCCTCTCTCTCTCTCTCTTTCTCTCTGGAAGGTTGCGAGTTTGACGCCAGGCCTGGTGAAGGTCAGACTTTTATTTCGTCTTCTATACTAATAATTGATTTCCTGTCACGGTGTGGTGTTATTTAGTCACATGACCTCTGTGCACCCCCCTTTTTCTAACACTGACTGTACCTGCAGGGGGCGGGGCTGGGGGCGGAGCTTCTCCCACCTGGAATGTAACCATCAAGTTGTTCTTTGTCGTCACCTTTTTGTTTTTCTTCGTTGAAGTATAATCGACTATTAAGAGATTATTTTTCTGTTTGGATCTGAGTTGTTTGTTTTTTTGATCAGTTTGGTTTTTATGTTCTGATGATTTACGGAAGCTTGTTAGTGCCAGAAACGCAGCTCAGTGACTGTTTCTATGATGCTTTTCTTCTTTTTTAACTACAAGCCTGAAACAGGAAAATAATAACTTCCATCAGGAAGTATCAGATCAAGGAATAAAATATCACTGCTCGGCTCGATCTTTTCTCTTTAAAAAGTCAAAATGAAGTTTAAGTCATCAAATCTCGTCTAGACTCCTTTTTGTTGTTGAGCTGTAAAAGATAAAAAATCAGAGTTTAAATTAAACCAATAAATATTAGATGCTTGTGGAAATCTAGAAATATTAAAAATGTTAATGTTCAAGATGCATCCTTAATCTCGCCGCTGTTGCTACATCAAATTAGGACTGCTAATTCAGCTTAATTCAGGCTTTTATTCTGAAGTCACAACAGGAAATGTGGGGGGTTTGTTTCTGGCACTGCTGAGCTTCCGTACCTCAGTGAAACTTCTGATTTGTTCCTCTTTGAGGTCGGCGTCGCTGATTGAATGTTGGCCTGTTGCCTTCCTCACAGCTCTCTGATTGTGACTCTTTCCGATCAGTGATCCTGATCAGTGATTGATTATTGATTGATTGACTGACTGCAGGCTTTAAACCTGAACATTACAACTTATGACATCAGAGTTTCAGAGTATTGATCAGCACTGTTGAGTGTCCACATGTTTGAACTGTGTATTAAAGCTTCAGTCTGTGATCAGACAGTATTGATCTGTAGAACGACACGTTTCCTTCATCAGTTCATTGATTAATTTAAAGGGACAGTGATGTTGTTTTAATTCATTTGAGATCAGAAATCTTGACAACTGACGCGATGTGATGTGATCCATGTGCTGTGCTAACACCACCGTCACTGCTGGTGCATTCTGGGAAAGAGGTGCATGATGGGACACAGACGCTTGAGGAGAGAAAACTTTATTGATCTGTAATTGAAGCTACAAAATCAATGGAACATTTGCATTGTGTTAGCTAACAAGCTAGCCACAAGTTACTCCTGTATAGCTGGACTAGCAGACTTTGTGCTAAGCTAGGCTAAAGATCTTCTGGTGTAACACAAGTTGCCTAAAACAACTTCACTCTCTGTTTTCCTAATTTTGATGATGCTAAGCTGGCAATTCCTGTCAGTTATCAGCAGTTGTGCTGTCTATGCAAGTTGCCTGTACTGACTAGTTATTATATTATAATATTCAAGGAAATGTTGGAAATGCTAAAGCTAAATTAGTCACATCCTGAGCAAAGAGCTCCTGCTGAGGTCACATGACAGGTTATCCCGGGTTCAACGTCACATGTAGGATTCTGAACATTTTTCAGACTAAAAGCCTGAAGGTGAAGCTGTTTCAGGACCTCTCAGTGTTTCTGTTCTGTTTCAGACGAACAGAAACGCTGTGTGTGCTGAACGGGATTGTGGGTAAATAAAACAGCCTGTTTGGTCTCTGAGCTGCTGAATTATTTAAATAAACATTTTCTTCTGTGTGACGGCTGCAGGATGTGAAACCTGCCGAATCCCACACACACATTAAGACATAAACACACCATCCTCACCCTTCTGCTGTAATTATTAGGATGAGCGGCAGCTGTTAAATTATTAAGATTTTATTACCGTCAGAAATGGGTCGCTAATATTTTAGAGTGTGTGTGTGTGTGTGTGTGTGTGTGTGTAAATGTTTAATATTTTATATGAGTCATCAGATGTTCAGGAGACACGAGAAGAGAGCAGGAAGTCGGAAATGAAAAAGTGTGTGTGTGTCAGAGTGATGCACTCTGGGTATAAATAGACTTTACATCTGGACTCGTGCAACTTTAATGACTTCTTCATGAATATAATCGGAGATGTCGACCGGCCGCCTCATCTCAGCCAAGGTCATTCTCCTCCTCCTCTTTCCTTTCTTCTTTTCTCCACGTTCCTCATTTTTCTCCTCCACGTCTCTCCTCTAACCTCTTTATTCCTCCTCTTCCTCAGCTCCACAGTCTTCATGAGCAGACGCCGTTTGGGATTGTTTTGTCAAACTTGAGAGTGAAATCCATTATTTTATCTCCAGACTGCGTCCTGAAGATTAGTAAACCTTTAATGAATGAGTCATATCATATTTCCCTTCACAATAAAAGCAGAGCAAAGACTTGGCAGCCGTCTCTGCTGATCCGAAGTGGTCTTTGTTTTCAGCAGCTCTGTGTCCCAGCATGCATCAGGATGCGAACGGCATCAAAATCCAAATCTTAGCAACATCTTCCCAGTAGCACTAAATACAAAAGTAACCACGTAATTCATCTTAGTCAGCTGATTAAGTTTATTGATGAGACATTATAGATTCACGTTTGACATCTGGATCTCGTTCCTCTGAACTGTTGGATGATCTGGATGATCCTGATCCAGCAGAAGGTCTCTGGTGGATTTCAGGATCGTTAGTCAGGTCCAGTAAAACATTAGCATGAAAAAGTGAATATTCATATTTGTTTTGTTCTTGATCTGCTGAAACGTCAGTGATAAAATAGATGAACACTTTTGTCCTCTGAAGCTTTTCAGTAAGTTAATCACGTGTCCGTATCCAACAGAAATCCCTCAACTTTTATTGATCACTTTATATTAATTGCACAGATTAATCTTTCAGATCTTTTTTTGATGTCTTAGAGAACAAGATGCTGGTCTGAGTCTTACAGTGACCCCCCCCCTACCTGCTGGTCTGATTATGATATGTGGTCCCATTTAGAGACCTGCTAATCTGGATCTGGTTCAGGTGATCCAGTCTGATCCTTTCAACAACACAAGTTAGCTGGATCAGCTGATCCTGGATGAGGAAACCAGCTTTCTAAACACGGATCATTCTGAGCTATGTTAGCTAGCATCCTCATGGTTCTCAGTAAATCAGAACTTGCTGATGATACACTGATATTAATTATTCCACTAAAATCCACTAATTCCACTTCCTGTCCACAACAGTGAGTGAAAACAGGCGGACGTGACAAAAGGCCCAGAAAGAATCGAGTTGGCAGCTCAGTGAGTTTCATCTCAGCAGGAAGTGACACAACTACTCATGCTAATAAGCTAACGTTAGCTTAACCCAGAGTCATTCTTCTTCTGCGACGTAAACACAAACCCTGTTCCAACATGGCTGCCGGGACAGCGGGGTCTCCGCCTGAGGTCACCTCAGGTCAGAGGAATGTGGCCTAACAGGCTGAATGCTAACCTAGCTAACGCTTTGCCCTCGGCCGTGCCGCTTTCAGGGTCACATGAATGTTTTCTCTCTTCATGTCAGCAGCTCTTCCGACCATCTCAGCCGTTTTCTTCTGGTGGAATTGTTTGTTTCACTTCCTGTTTGGAAATAAAACTACAAAAGGATGAAAAACTACAAAAAAGACTGTTAAAACTCTACTAACGATTTTATTTTCTGACTTTGTAAGCTGATGTATATTTTAAATCAAATAAAATATTTTAAACGTAGTTCAGTCTTTGTTTTGGATTTTTCACATTGGAATCAGGTAACGGGCCCAGTGCATGCTGGGATACGCTCCAGCTCCCCACCGCAGCCTCAGATCTGTTTCAGCCAATGAGAATTGAGGACTTTGCAAGTACGAGGTGAGTCTTCATCAGTTTAACATCCAAAAACAGTTTTCAGGATCAAATCAAACTCACTGATCAGCTGCCGATTAAATGACATCATTAATATTGATGAAAACACACACAGCTGATATTGATCTAACTGAATTATTTAGAATGAATGAATAATTAACTTTGTTTTTTTCTGTGTTCGGCAGCTGCTCTGTCACCGCCCCCTGATGACGTCACAACCATCTGTCAATCAAGTGGAACCGTTCTGGTTCTCCGACGTCTCAAAGATCTTCAGGGTTCAAAAGGCTGACGGGTTCTGTGAGGTTCTCCAGTGAGTTCAGGTGTCAGTCTGAACCTGTGAGCTGTGCTGCCACCTGCTGGACCCCTGAAGAACCTGAACCAGGACCTGAACCTGAACCAGGGGCCTCATTTATAAACTAAGAACAAACATCAGCTTCTACACAAACGTAATTTATGGAAAACTAACTTGGAGAATGTGAGAAATGAGAAACTGTCGGCTGAAGGATGAAACAGAAACGATGTTGATCCCGTTATGAGAGATCGAAATATTACCGTTCACATGTATATGTGTATATGTGTTCACGTATATGAAGTTTGTCCAAAAGCTATTTTACTGTGAATAAACCCCAAAAAAACACAAAGCCTCAGTTTGTGCAGTTTCATGTGTTGTTATCATGCAGGACTTCATAATATGACGTTCGTGTTGGGCTCTGAGCCGGGACTGTGATGAGACACTTTTAAAAAATAATTAGTAGTTGTTTCCTTGTACAGCTCAAGTTATCAACATATTTTATTTTTCCTTAAATTCCCTGATAACTTGGTTGATGGAGTCGATTGTGTGTCTGCATCAGTGAGCTGCTGCAGCACCAAAAACCCCACTGAGACTAAAACTGTCATCAATGAAGTTTTATTGTTTTTAAATACGTGTAAAACTTTAAATTAGGGGACAAATCACATGAACTACCTGAGTCATTTGTGCATTTCAGAGGGACTTTTCAGTAATCGCTGCAGCTTTTATTTCAGAAAGTCTTCGGAGGCAGCAGCATGAACAGCGTCCCCCACATGCTGCCGCTCGGAGGCTTTTTCACTTTTAAAATGTCACTTTTTGTTGGTCAAACAAAATTATTTTTCTGGTGTCGACCTCTCAGATAAGATCTTCTGTTCTCACTAAGTGAATTCTCTTATTTTATCCTGTCGGTGTCACCATCATGCAGCAGGAGGAATGAATATTAATTAGGGTTATATTAATTGTGTGTATGCAACATTTTGCAGTTTTATGAATGAGGCAGCAGGACACTTGTTGCACGTCACAGAGAGGATCCCTCATCTGTGGCTCTGCACAGCTGTCTGCTGTTTCCCATGAAGGCTTTTTGAAGGTTTTCCTGACCCCCTTGAGGGTCAAAGGTCAGAGGGGGTCATGACTGTACAGACTGTAAAGCCTCTGAGGCAAACTGTTTGTGATTTGGGACTTTAAATAAATAAATTAAAATTTTGTTCGAATTTAAAGAATTAAATATTAATAACTGCAGGAGCACAAACAGTGAATGTTTCATTAAAACACTTTATTTTGAAAAGCTTAAGTCTGAATGCTAAAGCAGCCAAATTCTGATTTAAAGAGAACAAATATTTATTTTTCCTTCACATAAACAACCGATCAATCAGTCACGAGCCACTCATCTCATCGGCCTACAAGAATTATTCTCAAGATTATTGATTAATTCCAACATGAAGTTGTAAACATGGACGAAGAATAAAATAAGAAAAAACTGAATAATTCAATAAAGGAGTCAGAGGTCTGATCAGAAATCAATATTTGTTTTGTTGTTAAACATTTCCCTCTGTGAACTGATTAGAAGAGGAGACTGATCATAAATCCTCACCTGCGGATCAAATGTTTGGTAAATAATCAGTTTTTGCTGCCACGTAGAAAAAGAATCAACAATCATCGAGGTCCGATTAAACTGAATCTTAATGAGCTGTTGATTATTGATCTGCTGGTTGATGATCTTCTGATCGTCACACAGCTCTGTTGTTTTTGTTTGCAAACCTTTGATTGACAGCTGAGTGATCAAACTCAACACACGTTTGATCAAACTTTATTAACGCGTGAACAAACGTTTCTTCAGCTTTTCTTCAGTTTGTTGAAGAACTCTTCCAGAACGTTCTCCACCTCGTCCTCCCTGTAATCTCTGACCTCGAACATCTCGCCGTCCTCAGCGCCGCGAATCATTGCAGAGAGACCTGTGGGGGGCAGGGGGGGTCAGGATCGCTCTGATGTCCACTGAACGTCTAAATAAAGTTTAAAACAGGTTCTCATTCATTTCCTCCACCTGTCGTCTCCATGGAGACTCAGACAGGTGAAGGAAAAGGAAACAATGAAGGGAAGAAGGAAACAGGAAGTGTCCTCACGTCGTCCTGACGACGGTCTGAACAAACAGAGGATTTTCTTCTTCATGTGAACTGCGCGGCCAAGCTCATAGCCGACGCCCAATGAGGGCTGCGTCACTTCTGCCACCACCACTGAACACACAGAGGTCAAAGGTCACACACGCCTGCAGCACGTTAATCAATCAATCAATCAATCAGAAAATCAACAAATCAATTGGAGCCTCACCGTCCGACCGTCGCAGCCACTCCACGTCTCGGTCGTGAATGCCTCTGTCTCCTGTGGCGTCCTCTCCTGTCCAATCAGAGCACAGCACCTCAGTGACATCACAGTTCACCTCTCAAACTACCAGAAATGTTTGTGAAGAAGAATCAAACATCACAAACAGGACGTAAAGCTCTTGATCTCACATTGGTCAGTATGAACAGGAAGAAACCTGTAGTACAGTGTAGTACAATATGTAGAACAGTTCGTATACACACACACACACACACACACACACACACACACACACACACACATTCTTCCAGAAAAGAGTTTTTTTGTGATTGCTTATGTGGCACCTTTTCTTATATGCAGCATATTTATGCAATTTTTTGTGATGAAATTGCAGGAATTTTCGCACATTTTGCACAGAAATTGGCGATTTATGTGGCAAAAGTGCGGTGTCTTTGAAAAGATGCGGCCCCGCACAAGTGTGAAGACTTGTGTGTGTGTGTGTGTGTGTGTGTGTGTGTGTGTGTGTGTTGAACAGTGTAGTAATGTCTGAGGCATTGTAGCACACAGTGTAGTACAGTAAGTTATTGCAGTGTGTGTATGTGTGTGTGTGAGACCTCTGACCTCTGTCGGTGAGCTCTGGGTTTGTCACGTGCTCGGTCAGCACGTGCCCATAACTCTGCAGCTTCTTAACGATCCTCTGATACACGTGCACGTCATCTCTGCCGCCACGGATGCTCCCACAGAAATACACGTTCATCCCGAGAACTGCTCTCTGTACTTTCTGTACTTTAGGTTATGGTTGTACTCTCTCTCTCTCTCTCTCTGTCTCTCTCTCTCTCTCTCTCTGTCTCTCTCTCTCTCTGTCTCTCTCTCTCTGTCTCTCTCTCTCTCTCTCTGTCTCTCTCTCTCTCTCTCTCTCTCTGTCTCTCTCTCTCTCTCTGTGGGTTTTCCCGCCAGTTCGTCCCGCGCTGGATGCAAACGGAGCTCTGCGCGGTGACGTAGCGTGGTTTATCTCGTTACGTCACGTCTCGTATAAACGTATATATAGACGTAAACACGGTTGTTGTTTCTGATTGGCTGAATCTCGCCGGAAATAAAGTCCTCGGCCTCGGATTGGTGCAGTTGAGGGGCCGCGTCCAGCTGACAGGAAGCACCTGACAATCTTAACCCAGGTCACACTTTCAAATTAAAAGTCTGCAGTTATCAAACGAGACTCTTCTTACACTTCCTGATATCCTTTTCAAAGTAACAGTAAAAAACATTACAGATCTGTTCACGTTGCGAGGAATTTACACAACATGAGAAGCCTTATATGTGTTTTCAAGTAGTAAGAAATATGTCCAACTATGGTTTTGTAAATGTGAAGGTATCAGGAGAGTGTTCAGACAAACACCAGAAGAAATTAGGTCAAATATTAATTTAACTTTTAAATATGGAGGTTTTACAGTTTTATTTGTTTAGTAGATTTGAACTTTAGCCTTGAAATCAAAGAAATATAAAAGTGGAAGGTGCTGAATCCTGAATACAGAGATACAACTGATTCACACCAAATATGTTTTTCATGAGAAACATTCTGGTGATGAAATTATTCTTCAGATAAACAAATCAGCAAAAAGTGATTTTCTTCACTTCCAATGGTACAAAAAAGCCTGCGTGTACTAACACTCACTAATTAGTGAGTACATAAAGACTTTTTGAGTGTCTGTACAGAAACTATAAATACATCAGAACATGGAAACAAACTGAACATTACAGGCAGAATAAACACACGTCAACAGGAAACTGGTCAACGTGAAAATGGGAAGAGGGGTCTGTGTGGCCTCAGCGGGCCCTCAGCACGGCCCCCAGGCTCATCGCTGTGGCGTTCACTATCAGCTTAGGCACATCTCTGGCCACCCGCTGCATCGGAGCCACGTTGGGTCCTTCGAGAGAGTCCAGGAGCCCTGAAACCACGAAGACAGGAAAACAAAGACAGGAGGTGTCACTGGCAGCAGCAGGAAGTTTGGGTTTGGCCTGAACTGTTGTCACATGACCTCAGTAATGAGCAGTTTAACATATTAATAAAGTTGGTGACCTTCTACGATCTTGTGGTAGGCAAAGTGAAGGTAGAGCAGGAAAAGCATGTGGAGGACAGACAGAGTCCCACAGAGGAGGAGACGAGGAGTCTGACCAACCGTACGGGACAGCAGAGCCGCCACCTGAAAGACGACAAAATAAAACCATGTTAGCTCGCAGTGGACAGAGGACGGGGCTGATGGGAAATGTATTCCTCACCATTCGCAGAGTGGACAGTCCTCCCAGCAGCAGCCACAGGACGTAGAACAGGAAGTGGAAGTGGATGTTGTAGGTGATGAGGAGGACGACACAGTGACCAAACAACCCGTAACCCTGACAACAGGAAACAGGAAGTGATGTCACGAAGCATCTTCCTGAAGGTTTTCAGTTCGTCTTTGTTTCTTTAAAGTCTGTTTGTAACTTGACATTCAATACAAAGTTCAACTCAAAACGATGGAAGCATCAAAAAAGTTGTTGCAGTACTGGTACTGACCAGCAGGGACAGCATCTGCAGCATGGTGATCTGAGCGTTGACCAGGTACGCCAGGAAGTAGATGAATGAGGAAACACCGAGCCAGTAACCAAAACAAGTTCCTATGGCTGTTCCCATCAGGGTGCCCTCCCTCTGTAACACATACACACACACACACACACACACAGAAATAAATCAGAGAAATATAGTGAATGAACTAATTTATTTTGAACATGTCCAAAAATAAAAAATAGAAGTGTCATCAAATCATAGTATAAATACAAGTTTGAAAAAGCAGTTGGAAGAAGTATACACTTTTTTATTTATTCCTTCCCCTTTTTACTCATCCTGGTTTATATCTTTGCTAATAATATTCACGCCTACAAATATATATAAATATATATCCATACATTACTACATAAACATCCATGGATATTGTGTGTGTGTGTGTGTGTGTGTGTGTGTTCTTACGATGACGGTTCCTGACGTCTTCATGCCGTGCAGCAGGATGGCCACCAGCGTGAAGACGAGCATCAACGGACCGTACAGCTCACCTGCGATTTTCTACACACAGGAAGACAAACTGTCAGAAACGTGAACGTGGATCTGGTCAGAGACAGGAAGTAGGAGAGTGTACCTGGGGGAAGTTGATCATGCGGACAGGTATCATGGACTCGATCAGCCTGAGAGGAGACAGTTAGCAGCTGTTAGCATTAAACCGATCAGGACACAGGAAACAGCGGACCAGAAACAGGAAGTGGAAGGTCCCACCTGCTGCGGACCTGCACCGGCTCCACATCAAAGTATGGCCTCAGGATGTCGATGTTGGCATACAGGTTGAAAGCTCTCGAGGCTTGACGCTTCCCCGCCTGCCACACCTGGACACATCACACAGGTGTCAAAGAGATCCACAGTTACCAACACAGAACAGCGTCTCGTTCATCTTTTCCTCCTCCACTGCTTTTCTCTTGCACTGACATTTCAAACACATCGAGTCAGTCCAGACTCACGAGTCACAGAAACACTTCACCTTCCTTCAGTCTGTTCAGAGATTTCTGTCTCCACTTCCACTTCGGAGTGTTTATAAACCTCAGTCAGACGTGGACTCACCTCGTCAGCCACCTGTCGGCCCAGCTGCCCCTTTAACCCCTTCATGCCCAGAAACTCTCCGTCCTCGCCGCCGTCGTCCTCAGTCGCAGCCGCCTCAGCAGCCACCTCCTCCTCCTCCTTCATCCTCTGGTGCATCTCCCCCATGTCCTCGAAGCTGGAGCCCGACGTGTCGTCCATGTTCTCCATGTCCACGACGGCCGAGCCACCCTGAACGCCACACCACAGTTACTGCTACTGCTAAAACGATTACTTGTTACCATACCACTCCTACCATTGATAGTACTCATACTACAGGTGCTACTTATACAGCGGGCTATACTAGCATTCTTACTACTGTTACTGCAGTTCTGATGCTAAATACTAGGTAAAAATACTACTTCTAATACATGTACTATCGGTAGTACTCCTGATACAAATTACACTTCTTGCACTAGTACCACTACTTTGTGTACACACAGTACACAGAATAGTACTAATGACACTACGTGTATCTCATAACACTTTAACTGAGAAGCTTTTCCACCAGTGGCTATGACGTCACACAGGTGCGTCTACCTGGAAGAGTGACGTTAACTGTGGGTTAGCCTGGGTGTCTCAGTTAGCCTGTCAGAAAGCTGAGGTACCTGCCTGCGTGGTTAGTTAGCTGGTTAGCCTGTTAGCTCACCTGGATGAGGTTATCGTCGAAGCTTCCCCACGGCTCCGTGTTTCTGTTCCCGGGGCCCGCAGACATGTTCCCCGCAGCAGCAGCAGCTCACCGGGTGCTTCAGAGTCTGTCCGGGCGGCCTCTGTCAGCGGCCGATTTTCAGACTTTCAGACTTTAGTCGGCAGAAAAGGAGTAAACGCGGATGTTTTGGTCCGCAGCTGCTCTGACTCCGCCCAGCGCGTGATGACGTCACCTAGTCTGAGGCCACGTGGAAGCAGAAAGTGTCGCGAGATTTGCCGCTGATCCGGAACTGATGAACGTTTATTCAGCCAGAATCACCTTTATTGGTCAGGTACATAACTTACATAACATAAATACTAACATAACCATAACACTACGTAATATACACATTGTGATCAATGGAGTGAGTCTTGCTGATTATCAATTACTATTAATTTATTATTGTTTTTATTGGCAGTAATGAGACGACGACAGCAAATACAAATCTCCAATGAAACCGCTGAATGAATGCGTATTAAGCAATGATCATTTTTTAAACAGAAACATAAACTTTTAATGTCACAGACACAACTACACTGACTAAACGCCTCTATATTCATCATATGTTAATGTTAATGATATATGTTAATATATCGCAGTAGACCAGATGTGATTAAGAGAGAAATATACGGAGGCTGAAAATATAAATACCAAATAAGTGAAGTACTAAAACAGAGAAAAACTACAAAAGGAAGGAGAGGCTGCAGGGAGTCGCAGTCTCCAGCAGGGAACAGTCTCGCCTTTTGTGCGAGTCTCGCGAGGTCTTGTCTCAAATCTCGCGAGACTTCTCCTCCCTGTATGTTTTCCCTGACGTCACCGTGACATTGGGACCGGCGGCGGAAACACCGGCAGCTACCGGAGCCCCGAGCCTTTGACCGGACCACTGAACACACCTGGATTATTGATGACAACCAAGACCAAGGTCCCCATCAAAGACCCCCGGTGAGTTCAACCGAGTTCAAACGAGTTTAACCAACCAGGAGCAGCGTTTTTCAGCGCTGTCCGCCATGACTGCTAACTGCTAACTGCTAACTGCGACATTGATAAGGACTTCCTCACCTGTACAAAAAATCGAATTTATTTATTTAAAGTCCAAAATCACAAACATTGTTTGCCTCGGAGGCTTTACAGTCTGTCAGTCTGTCCTTAGACCCTCGAACCGGGTCAGGAAAAACTTCAGACCTCCTTGTCTCACCTGTACAGACATACTTAAAAATAAGTCCCTGATCTTCTGTAAGTTTTATTATCAGGCTGCAGGTGGCTCACCTGTAACCTTTCGACATTCAGAGAAAGTCTTTTTTGAGTGACTTTGTTGAACATTTAACAGGAACATGATGTCACATCAGTTTAAACTGAGCGAACAAAGTAAGTCATGAACAGTAACCACAAAGCTAAATTTAATTGCTTCTCACAATCTTATCTCATTTAAGAGCATTTCATTTGGGAGCAGTCTAAAGAAAACAACACCTATGAATACAATACCAAGATAATCAAATTTTTCAAATTCCACCTTTCTGGTTTCCATTTCTAGATCAAGTCTGATGTTTTTGATTGTTAGTTTGAATGTTTTTGCCATTTTAAGTGAGTACTGAAAAGGTCGCATTTAAACTATAAAAGAAGAAGAGATAGGGTAAGGGTTTCAGTGTCTGACTTACAGAAAGTTCAGACAAGAAGTCTTTGATGTCAGTTTGAGGGGTAAAGTTGTGTTTCCTGTCATGGAGAACTTGTTGATGAAAAGCTGATAATTTAGAGATATCAGTCACATCTTATCAATGATTAATAGCAATCGAAACCACCAAAAGTCTGAAATGCTCAGACCAAAAGCTTTCAGCTCTTCCGAGTATCCCCGCCCCCCCCGGCTCTGTTCCCGCCCCTTCCGGCTATGCCCCGCCCCCTGCGGTGTGTACGTGCGGGTCTTCAGTCGCTGATGGCGGATCGTAGCGGAGCTCGCCCGGGTCTCTGAGCGGATCAGAAGCCGGCTGTGAGTGTTAGTGAGCGGCTGAACCGGAGCGCAGTCTTCGCATCTTTTCGGGAGGTTTGTCCGGAGGTGTGTCCCCATCATGAGGTACGGTACCGGAGCAGACACCGGCTCTGTGCTCCGTGTTAGCTCCCGTTAGCTCCCGTTAGCCTTCACATGGCCGCGCAGCTCCTCAGCACGAGCATGATCAATGCTTCTGTTATTGATACTGCAGTTACACAGTATGTATGTATAATATATATGTGTGTGTATATGTATGTATAAGTATAATTGCAGTATTATCGCAGTATTATCGGAGTATTATTGCAGTATTATGACAGTATTATTGCAGTATTATCGCAGTATTATTGGAGTATTGTCAGCTGTACGGTTCTGCAAAGATGAAGGTAATTTAAATACTTGAAGTGAGCTGAGGCTCTAATGTTTATTAAAAGTAACGTGGATTGAAAACAGTACCTGATGACTACTGGGATCATTAATATTCATATGGAAATAGCGTCACGTTAGATGTTATTAAAGTACTTTATTGGTGATTATTGATAGATTATTGATACAACACTTACTTCGTCAATAAATTCTCCCTCAGTAAGTTAGACTGTTTGTGATTCGGATTTCTAGTAAAAAGTCAGAAAGTCTGTTTGAGTTGAAACTCAGTTCAGTTCAACATAACGTTATTTTACTTTAAAATAACTTGATATATTATAACACAACTTTATATATTGTAACTTTATTCTAATAACTTTCATTTCTCTAATAACCTTATTTCTTCTAACTCCATTTATTCTAACATAACCTCATGTGATGTGATGTTTTCACACGTCCTAGTAATTCCTGCACATCCAGTATTTATTCAATATGTTTTATACTATACGAGATCAATATGTTGACACAGATGAAGAGTATGGATTATGGATTTATTGTTTCTCAGTGACAGGTCTCATCTTGCTTCCTGTTGTAAAGTCTTGTTTGTAGTAATTATCTCTCTGTCAGCGGAGTTTGTGCTGAAATAAAGGAAACGTGAGCTTTAAAAGCTGCTGAACAAACATCCACAGAAAGTGAAGTGTCTCTGAAGTTAAAAGGTCAAAAGTCAGTGGCTTGTTTTCCTTGCAGCTTCTTATCAGCGTCTGTTTACAGCTGATACTGAGGCAGCGCCGCACCCTGAGGCCACGCCCACTCGCAACTCCGAGGAAAACAAACAGTTCAACGATCTGACCCGTTCCTGTGGCGACAGAAACTTATCTTAACGAGAACACCTTGTGACTGTCTGGAATACATATAAAATATAAAATAAAAGACCAATGATAAAAGGTTTCATCATGTTGCTGTAAAATTGGAGTCGTCCTCTGAGTGTAGAAGTAATCCTCTGTAGTTCATCTGGGTCTCTTGAGCGTCTCAGTTATTTTTGCATAGGTGAGGTCAGCTGTCTGAAATAGTGTTGTTGTGATCCAGATTTGATCCAGATGACCCTGCGGCCGTCTGACCAATCACAGAAACAATGCAGCTGTGTTCACAAACACGAAGGTCAGCAGAGCGTCACCACAGAGCAGCAGCCTGAATGAAGCACTGATCTGCGGTCAGCTGAGTCAGACTCGGTGTGGACAGAAAAACAGAAACAGGCAGACACAAAGCAGCCGCACTAAATCCTCCTTCAGGCATGACTCACCTGCTGGGATGATTTCTTCAGGTTCAGCCCGACAGAGCAAACACAATGTCAGACCGATCAGTTCATTTATTGATTATTTTAACCTGCAGTGGGTTATAGACGAGCTCCTCGCTGACCTGAGCCGCACAGAGGATCATCAGGTTTTCGGACATCAGACGTGGGAGGTTATGTTTTAAAGTTACACGTCTGATGCTGCTCTTTCAACCTGAATATTAGAGAGTCTCACATACAGGGTGAAAGCTGTGCTGCCAGCTGGCCTCAGAGCAGTCTGAAGAAAGATGGATTATGTAACACAGGAAGTGATCTGAACAAACACTAATCTGATGATGAAAGTGAAGTGAAAGCAGAAGTGAAGAATGAGGAAAGAAGAAAACAGAAGAAAGAGGAGGCTGAAAACACCTAACTGTAAGGAAAGTTTGTATTTTAGGAAACGAAAGAGGATTTCAGTTCAGACTGTTTAGTTTTTATTTGCCAGCTGAAGTTTTGGTAAAGCCCCCAAAATACCAGATTTATTTAGTGAGCCTCTGATCAGCTGTTTGAGTCACGTCACACTTCAGACTTGTTTTATTTTGACGCCTTGTCTTGCCTGTTTCCTGTCCAGGATGCCGGCGGCGGTGGAGGCAGCGGCCGTCGGGCTGAAGCAGTGCCGACAGGCCCAGGATCAGCTGGAGGACGCCATCAGCGGCGTGATGAAGGCCGAACAGCAGCTGAGGGAGAACACCAGAGAGGTCTGTCTGTCTGTTTGAATGATTCAGGGTTTTGGAGGTTTCAGTTGTTTAATGTCAGACAGATGTTCGTTTACAGATCTTACAAGAGCTGAGTCTGTTGAGTTATTTCAGTTTTTGTTTCCGGAGATCAGAGTTTGACCTGAAAACAAGTTTGAGTGTCACACTCAGACAAACGGTGGCTGTTTTGAACAGGCCGACTGAAACATTAAAGATTAACTGAGCTGAAGCAGCAGCCGGCCGCGTGCAGCACAAACACGTTCCTGCCGCCGCCACCTGACTGTCACATGACCGCCACCACGGCGGCGGGTTAACACAGACAAAATGATCAGTCAGAAGAGGTTTGTTGTCTGACACACAACAAAGATGTGTGTGTGCGTGCATGTACATGCGTGTGTCCAGTCACTTGGTCCTTTACCTGCGGTTGCCGCAGTAACCCAGGCTTAAGTAAAACCAGAGAGAGAGAGAGAGAGGGAGAGGGAGGGAGAGAGGGTGGAGCTGGTTGAGGCAGCACATAAAAGGAGAGAGAGAGAGAGAGAGAGGTGTGGTAGAGTCTGTGTATAACTGAGTGGAGGTGACAGACTTCATATCACTGATGGACTGAGAACTGCTTCAAATGGACTCTGCTGGACTGTACTGTGTTCTGATGTAGTGTACGGAGCTTCATTTTCTTTTTGATTTTTCTCTGCCTGTCCGTCTCACCTGTCGGTCTCAGGTGCGTGCGGAGCTGCAGAGCTGTGTGAGTCGTCAGCAGGAGGCGCTGCGCTGCAGAGAAGTTTGGCTGCTCGGACAGATTGAACTGCTGGAACAGCTGAAGACCGAAACTCTACAGCAACAGCTGCACCAGCTGCACCGGGTAACTGGGATTATACTGAAAATATTCTGAGAATAGTCTGAGATTATACTGAGAATATACTGAGATTATTCTGAGAATATTCTGAGAATATACTGAGATTATACTGAGATTATACTGAGAATATTCTGAGAATATACTGGTTATCCTGATTAAACTGGTGTGTAAATGTGTTTCAGCTCCAAGGTCAGTTTGACGTGATTGCCAATCAGCTGCAGAACTCAAACAGCAACAACAACCTGAACAACCAGCTGACCAGCTGCATGGAGAAGTAAGTACACACACACACACACACAGACACACACACACACACACACACACAGCTGCTTCAGATCGTTGATGGTAATAATATTAATGATGATAATAACAGTAATAATCTTGGTCTCGTGGGTGCACTTGTTTTCTCTTCCTGTACATGCAGGTTGTCTTCTCTGAGTCTGACTCCAGAAGAAACACCTGAGATGAGTTTCCATGCCGACACTCGTTCTCTGAGGCAGGCCATCACCTCGTTCGGCAGCGTCACAGCTCAGGTAACACACACACACAACAAAGACATACACGAACACTCACACCAACAAACACACACACAAATTCACATACTAATACACACACTAATACACACTCGCTCACTCACACAGACACAAATAAACACACATAGATGTACTGATGCTGATCAGGTGTTTTGACTTCATGTTTGCAGCTTGTGGGGGGGCTGTCTTCTCAGAGCCCCGCCCACCAGAGAGGTCAGATGCAGAGTTCTCCGATCACTGCCAAGAAACAGGTAACTACCCAGCAGCTGGAGAGCAGACAACTCACCTGTTGAAGTCACAAATTGAAAACAAAGAGATCAAGGCAGACAGGTGAATGAGACAGACAGGTGAATGGGACAGACAGGTGAATGGGACAGACAGGTGAATGAGACAGACAGGTGAATGAGACAGACAGGTGAATCAGGCAGACAGGTGAATGAGACAGACAGGTGAATGGGACAGACAGGTGAATGAGACAGACAGGTGAATCAGGCAGACAGGTGAATGAGACAGACAGGTGAATGGGAAATGAATCAGGTGAATCAGGTGTCTCTGTGTGTCTGCAGAAGATGGAGGCCGGCTCTCTGGGCGACTGGCTGATGGGAGCTCCTGCTGATAGCAGTGCTCCGATTGGTTACCAGGCGAGTAAGAACCCTCAGGATTGGCTGATCGCTCGCAAGGAGAGCAAGGTGAGACAAACATGTTGTTTCCACCTGCTGATCACTGTATCAGTCGATTATGAAATAAATGAAATATTGATCAGTTGATCCGCTTCATATTTTACTGTAAATAATCAGAATGCCAGGTGACTTCATCCACAAGAAGTGGACCTTCACAATAAATGTCTCCACAGTTCCAGATAACCCTCCCTGTTGTTGCATTTGTGTCAGACTTCCTGTCCCGTCCTGGCCTCTGTGGACTTCCTGCAGGCGTGGGGGCAGCTCAGGGACCTGGAGGCGTGGCTGCTGCAGACCCCTGTCAGCAGGGAGAGGACCAACAGCAGCTGCAGCTCCTCCTTCTCCATCGAGAACATCGACGAGTCAGAGTTTGCCGTCGCTCCTGAGGAGGAGGAGCTGAGCGACTGGCTCATCACCCCGTCTGCCGTTGCCATGGAGACCATGTCAGACGCAGAGCGGTGGCGTCAGGTGTTCAAGCCGTTCGAGGACAGCTGGGTGGCCGGTGATTGGCTGTCAGGGCCGAGCCGCCCCGCCGCCAATTGCTCCTCCTGCTGCCAGACCACTAAGGCTGTGGAGATCGAGAACCTGGGCCAACTCAAGTGCCTGAAGACCCCGCCCGCCTCAGGGCCCGCCTCCCCCACATCCCCGACCCCCGCCGCCGCCCCAGCGACGGCCTCGCTGACAGTGGAGGCGTGGCTTCAGCAGGTGGTGCCGCTGCAGCAGACCTGCAGGGCCAACGAGGTCTGCGCCACCTACTCTGACTGCGTCTGTGAGGAGAACTGTGGGAGAGAAGCTCTGAGCCAGTGGCTGCTCAGGCAGGACGGCCGCGACAAGAACGGCGTCCCTGTAGCCAAGAACGCCCCGCCCCCTGCCAAAAACACCACGCCCATTACCAAGAACGCCACACCAACTCTGCACTTCCGGGAGCAGGAACAGAAGGTGATTCATTATTGATTCAACTGCAGATAGTTTTCATAGTAAATCGATCAGTCGTTTGATCAATGTGATAATCTATGTAATGTTAATATTACATAGATAATATATATAATATAATATAATATATATACATAGATAATATATGTAATATTGATCGCTGATCGGTGACATAGTAAAAAGTGATTTGTGTCTTCAGGTTCAGGCCATCCTGGAGGCATGGCTTCACCCTAACAACAGCTCCTCCCTCTCTGGCTGGGTGGCTCCTCAGGAGGAGAAGGCCAGCAGGGAGGAGCACAGCTCTCACTTCAAGCCTTCCTCCTCGCCGTTCCAGCACCCTCTGGATCCTGATCTCTGGGTCCTTCCAGGACTGACTCCGCCTCCTCCTAAGGAGTCAGAAGGTCAGCCCCGCCCAGCAGCAGAGGAGGACAAATGGCTGCTGAAGAAGAGGAGTCAGGTTCAGGTAACCACTGACCACCAACAGAGACCCAAACAGACCGGCAGAAACGGTTTCTGTTTCCTGTTTACTTCCTGCTAACTTCCTGCTAACTTCCTGTTAACTTCCTTTTTCTTGTGTTTAGGAGCGTCTGGTGCTGCCGACCGTCTGCGACATGTTCTCCTGCATGAAGGTGGGCGGGGACAAAGACAAATGGCTGCACAAAGCTCCCGAACAGGTGGGTCCAGACCTGACAAACATCAGTTGATAATCAGATTATTGATCGACAGCTGCTAGTGTTCAAGGTCTCAGTAACAAACTGTAAAAAAACATACTTACCTGTTCGATTCACCACTGAGGAATTAAACAAAAGTCTCTTCTCTGATACTGCTTTCTTTTCAGATGTGATGAAGATGTTTCTTCTTCTCTCCTTGGGAAGTCACTTTATAGCTGATCAATGAACTTGATCACAACAATCTAACCTTCACCGCCCTCTTCTTGTGACATCACCACGTTTAGCTGATGCCGCCATTCTCATCCAATCAGAATGAAGATCACAGTGATCAATACGCTGAGACGACTAAAGCACCGAGCTTACAGCCACGTCTCACAGTCCTCATCACCAGCTCAGGCATCGTCATGACGACTGTGATACGTTCAGAGCTGGTAGCCATGTTGACCATTTACTTTCCTGGCAGGGGTGGGGGCGGAGTCTGAGGGGACCGTAGAGTGGGCGGGGCCAAAAGGCAAATGGACAGATATGATAGGGCGGGGTTAAATTTGGAGTAAGTGTGATATAAAATGTTTATTTTAATTTTATTTTAACAAATCTGTTTTTAAGATTTTACTTCCTTTTACTTCTGTTTCTTTTCTTTGTTGGTTTTCTGCTTTTTCCTGTGTAACTGATGAACTACAGAGATCCACTTCCTGTCCAGACTGCCAACATCACTTCCTGAGTGTTGATGACTGCTTCCTGTTGTGTACACTTTGCTCAAAAGAGACTTTAAAGAAACAGTTTAAATGATCTTTTGTGTAAAGGAACAGGAAACCTGCAGCTGGTTGAGCTTTAACATTTAAAACCTGTGAAGCGTTTGGGGGAGCTCATAGTGTGATTTTAACCATCTACAGCTTTCGAACATTTAGACTACAAACAAAGAACTAGGTTTCACAGAATGCTTTGGGTGGAAGCAGCCTGTGAGACAAGTCACATGACTCTGGCTGTGATGGTGATTGGTGCTTTTTATTGATGCTCCGTGTGAGGGGCGGAGCTTCTGCCATAAACAGCTGTGATGTCAACAGTACTCTTCTGCTGTGATTCTCTACAGTAATAAAACATGCTGACATCATTGTGTCTATGGCGTCATCATTGTGTCTGTGACATCATCATTGTCTGTATGAGGAAATACTAAACTGGTATAATCAGCAGAAAGTACATTTACAGGAGCTCATTTTGAAAATGAAAACACACACTAAGTGTAAACAGGAAGTTTTACAGGGTAATTTATTGTTAAAGTCTAAAGCTTCCTGGTAGTTGTTTCCAGGGAGCAGAATAAGTTTGTGATTGTTCATAAAACTGCTCTGATGAGTTTCACCTCAACATTTTCTGTGACCTTTGACCCCATCTAGCAAACACTCAGGTGAGTTAACACAGCTGTGTGTGTAGTTCAGGGTCATCAGAAAAACAGTGCTGAGGTTCAGTGGACTCAGCTGTGTTTGCACAGACAGGTGACCTGACAGACAGGCACACACACACTGATTGCTGAATGAGATTGTTCCCACAATGACTTTTATTTTGGATTTTATTTCCTGTCTGGGATTATTAGTTGTCACTAATTTTTTAGATTTTGATTCTTAAAAATATGTACTCTCTTTTGTTTTCAGGATTATTCATCTGGATTATGACAAAAACGTGATGCATGAACACGTTTTTGTTTTTCAGGGCAGTTTTGAAGTGTTCGGGTTAGGGTTTAGGAGGTTGTTCACTTCCCAGCATGCACTGGAAACAGCATGGTGACTGATTTAATTGTGTGGAGAAGTCAGATAGCGCCGCCTGTCGGAGAGTCTGCCTCACTGCAGCTGAGCTCTGTCCATTGATTATTAAACACTAAAAGACAGACCTACAAAATATTACAAACACAATAAAATCTTAATTACAAACTTAATTCAGACTGCTCGCTCTCCCTCTCTCTGACTCTTTACTTTGGAGTTTCACGACACGTCGCGACATTTGGAGGCAGAATGCGGCCTTTCAGCACGCCGGCCAATCACAATCCTCACACCGAGCAGGATGCGCAGCAGTCGGACCAATCACAGCGCAGAGGAATCTGACGTGACGCGTTCTGTGCGCCGCAGCGTCTCCTCCGCTTCGCCCGGTGAGCTGCCGCAGCTGCCGCTCCGCCGCTCCGCCGCGCGTCAGGCCCGTCGCAGCAGCGGTGACGAACCGAGAGGCGCCGCTGCTCTCCGGCTGGATGTGACCGAGGTGCGGCTCCGAGACTCGGCCAGACACCGAGCGACGCGCCGGGACCAGCACCGGGACCCGCACCGGGAGCGGAACCAACTGTAAGTGTCCGTGACGGAAACGATGCTCGTGATTTGAGCTGAGTGTGTGCGCGTGCATGCACATGTATGCGCGTGCATGCGTGTGTGTGTGTGTGTGTGTCACAGAAACGTGTGTTAGCAACACATCTTCATCATCACCATCAGGCCATCCTCTTCCTCATTATGTGCAAATCAATAAACTGATGTTCGGTATCAACGCGCCAGTCTTTCGATTGATAATCTATTGATCATCTTGTTATTAATAATCTAATGATTGATTGCAGCTCTGGGATTTGTCTTGATTTTATAATCATTTCCGTTTACTGTAATCAAATAACACAAAGGATAAAAAAATGTGTATATATATTTATATAAGATGATTGATATAATTTAAAATATATATGTGTGTCAATTACATAAAACAACAATAAAAATAATACATTAATAATAACTATGACGACAATATTAATAACAACAATAATAATAATGATAATAATAGTAATAATAATTGTGTTTGAGAAAGAGAATCAGGAAAATTGACTTCTTCAAAATAAAATCCCTTAAAAGACTTTCTGTCAGGTTGTAACTGGAGGCAGGAGTCACAGCTCTGTGGCCCCTGACCGTGTGTGTGTGGCCCTAAACGTGTGTGTGTGTGTGTGTGTGTGACCCCTGAACGTGTGTGTGGCCCTAAACGTGTGTGTGTGTGTGGCCCTAAACGTGTGTGTGTGTTTGTGGCCCTAAACGTGTGTGTGTGTGTGTGTGTGTGACCTATGATGTCAGACACACCGGATGTGCTTCACAAACATAAAAAGAGGAAGAAGTTAGAAAACATATTTAAAGCAACAATAGTCTGAGTAAGCTGGAAAACTTTAGCTTTAGCCTTGTTCAGTATTATAATTAATGTTAAAATCAGTATTTTACACATTTTCCACATTCTTCCTTTTCTTTCAGTTTTAAATGTCTCGTATTTTGCTGTGGTTTTATTTTGAAGGGCAATCCGCCGTATTTCCGTTTTCCACGACCATTTAATCCTTTCCCACAATGCTTTGTGTGCACGTCCCCTGCTTCCTGTTTATTGTGACCGTCTCCTCCGGTGAAGCTGTCGGTTAACGTGGCCGTGGACCGGCGGACGCTCGGTGAGTGAGCGGGAAACGGTCAGTTTGCGCGGCCCGCGCGCGGCGGAGTCCGCGCGGCAAACGGCGGATTGAAGCGCTGCTCGCCGCCGCTGCTGCGCGCGACGTCATTTCACGGCGCGGGAGTCGCTGCAGCGGAGAACAGCTGGCGGCCGCCGCTTCGGCCGTCACAGCTTCCGCCGCAGAAACGTGAATCTGAAGAAAAGTCCGGTTTCGTGCCGCCGCCGCGCCGCGCAGGAAGCGGCAGCGCCGCTGAGACTCATCGATCTCCGCCGCGTTGATCGATCAGGCCGCCAAACCGCCGCCTTCAATAACCAATCGGCGAATACATGTTATCATAATCGATATCTGAACGGAGGCGTTGATCGATCAAAGCCTCACCGCTCAAACTGCAGCGTGACGTCACGACGTGACGCCCCCATTGAACATGACGTCAGCTGTTGGCGGGAGGTCAGAGGTCACTGGTCTGTTGCGTACGGTGACGTCACTGGGTGTTGCCTTGATGTGGTTGCAGCATCAGTGATGACTCATCAGTTACCTCACTGATAATCAATCATCAATGAGCAGTTACATTATTGATTGATGAATAATGAGACTGTTGAAATGTTTTAATTGGCTGGTTTATCATTCATTTCCTGTGAGCTGATCAATAGCTCGATCAGCTGCACATTGTCTTCTGTGTCGTATAGCACGTTTCAATAATCAATAATAATTCATTTATTCGTCCAGACCTGTCCCACCTATTCTCTGTGGGTCCTAACCCGTCCTGATAAGGAATCAATAATCAGAATTGATTAATGATGATGCAAAAAAATTATATTCATTATTGATTAATTTGGCTAAAGATGCTAATCAGTTACCAAAGATACTGATCAACCACTAAAAACACTGATCAGTTATATCTATATAGATATAACTGATCAGTATTATCAGTGGTTATTGAGAGTGTGTGTGTGTGTGTGTGTGTGTATAATTAGATGAAAGAAAGATGAAACATGTTTCTGTTCATATATGTATGTATATGTGTGTTTATATGTGTACACACACACACACATAATGAAATCATCTCTGTTTGCTGCTCTTTTTGCTGTTTTACTATAAAAGTTGAGGTCACATAAATTTTTGAGGAAACTAATATTTTGCTGGTTCTTCCTCTCAGGCTCGGTGTTGCTGTTGGAGCTTGTTTTGATCTGTCTGTGGATAATCTGAATGTATTCACACCTCCTCCTCAGGCCTGTAGCTGCTCCTCTTCCTTGGCTCCCCCCGGCCTCGGTTCAGGATGGAGGACTCGGAGACGGAGCTGGCGGTGTCGGAGTCGGACGCCCTGGGTGCAGACTTCATCACGGTGGAGCTGGACACGCAGCCCATCGAGTACGTGGTGAAGTGGGCCGAGGTCGGCTCCAAGTTCACCATCTCCTGCGTGAAGAAGGACTCGGACGACCCGGCAGACCTGATGGCCGACCAGCTGAAGATCGAGGCGGACGAGGCCTTCTTCGCTCCCTACGAGGAGGTGTACCCCTGCGAGGTGACGGAGCAGAGCGTGGAGATAAAGACGGACTTTGACGAGTACGAGGACGACACCGAGGAGGAGCAGGAGGTGCTGGTGGAGGCGGGGAGCAGCCAGCTGGACGGCAAGGACGACTCCGATCAGGCCGATTACGAGCAGGATGAGCGGCAGTACCGCTGCAGCTACTGCGGGAAGAGTTACAGCCACGCCTCCAGCCTGTACCGCCACCAGCAGACGCACACCGGGAAGAGCGTCGGGGCGCCGACGCCCACCAAACGGGCGCTGGAGCCGACGCACCCGGAGGCCCGCTACACCTGCCCCCACTGCGGGATGAGCTTCAAAGGCAGCAGGTCTGTACGCGTCACCTGACGGCTGCTTCAAAATAAAAGCAGCCTGTCTTCGTGTCAGTTTCTCTGACCCTGCATCGCTCTAGTTTACTCAGTCTCCGTCAGGTGTGGTGGAAACACAAACTAAACCTTTAGTTCCTGATTTAAATGCTAATTTAGATTCAGCTTTTAATCCTGGTTCCATCAAACTGTGTACACGTGACATTTACTTCTGACATCCTGCTGGTTTAACAGTATTTTTAATGAGACGCAGCAGCAGTAAGCTCCTAGCTGTGAAGTAAAATAAGGCCGATATGTGGACACAGGTGAAGCCAAACTCCAGAAAGGAGCTCCTAACGTACTGAGAGCTGAACTCGTCCTGATTGGCTCTGATACAATTAGGAATTAGTCTTGTTATCAACATATCTCATTTACATTTTAATACACTTTCAGGTGAAGATCAGCTGATGTCAGCAGATGATTGGTTTTCTGTTTCATTTTCATTCCCTCTCAATAAAGTCTTATTTACCCGTAACTTTACTTTCTGTTCGTACTGTGTTTACTGTTCAGGATGCTCGGGAGTCACCTGCGGCTGCACGGGAAGAGACGCATCCACCCCTGCAACATCTGTGGGAAGGAGTTCAACCACAGCTCCAGCCTGTCGCGCCACCGCCTCATACACAAGAAAGGAAAAGGCATCCCCAAAGACGCCGCCCTCGGCCCCAACATGGCCGCCCTGCGCCACTCGCTCAAGGCCAGTGGAAAGAACAGGAAGACCAAGAGGCGGCAGCAGCAGGTGGCGAGCGCCATCATTCAGGGTGGAGATAAGTTCTACGCTTGTCCGCAGTGCGACATGAGCTTCAGGACGTCCACGCAGCTGTCCAAACATCAGGTGACGCACGTCAAGGAGCTGCTGGACAACTACACCCCCGGGAAGGAGAACTTGGCCGAGAGCTCGTCCGACCTCAAGATCCGTCTCAAGCTCTGCTCCCGCGACAAGCCCAACTTCTACACCCTCTGCAAGAAAAAACGGCGCCGCCGGGGGGGCCGGCCTGGCAAACGGGGCTCTGCCGCCTCCGTGGACGAGGAGGGGGGCAGCGCCGGAGGAGGGGCGGGAGGCGGAGCCAACTCCGGAGCCGGTCGCCACGGCTGCGGCCAGTGTGGGAAGCGGTTCAGTCGTGCCTCCAGTCTGGCGCGGCACCAGCAGACCCACAGGGCGGCAGATGGTGGCGGGCGGGGGAAGCTGCAGCAGCACCAGAAGACGGGACTTCCAGCCACCAAGACCAAGACCTTCACCTGCGCGGCCTGCAACAAGTCCTTCATGCACGCGTCCAGTTTCTCCCGTCACAAGAAGGCCCACATGGAGGAGGAGCAGAAGAGAGTCGTCTTAGACGAGACCGCTCCACTGGAGTCCGACTCCGAGTGACGTCGCTCACTGTGGACTGCGTTTGGACCAGTTCTGGACCTGTTGGGTTGGTTCTGAATCAGCGCTCACTGGTTCTGGACTGGTTTGTGGCGAGTTCTGGAAGAGTTCTAATTTGGAAAAGTTCTGAACTAGTCCACCAATTATGGACCGGTTGGGGACAGATGCTCGCGGCAGTTTGTTTGTCCAGGTTTCGGGAACTGGAACTGATTCTGGTGTAGATAGCAGCAGGACATCCATATATGGTCGTAACTGACCGTTGAATCGCTCTTAAGGATGAGATTAGATTTGTTGTGCCCCGCCCTCTGCCCCGCCCTCTGCCCCGCCCCCTCACTCACCTGTCTGTTAGATTCCACCCGGACACCGTTAGCTTTCAGTCTGCCCTCTCTACACTCCATTTCCCATCGTCCACCTGGGCAGAGAGCAGGAAGCTGGAATCAGAGGCAGCTTGCGTGTCCGTCTCAGGCCACGCCCACCTGCCCCCACGTTTCCCATCAGCCTCGGGACCTGACCTCTGAACTCAGTAAGCAGAGCATTATGAGACTCCGCAGAAAAGATTCGTAACAGTAGAACATTTGATCGTGTTGTGATCAGGCTGCAGCGGAAGTTTATTAACGACAAAAACTACAGAATCCCAAAATAAATGTAAACAGGAAGTCAGTGTTGGAGAGCAAACAAGCCCCGCCCCTCTGCTCCTTCGATCAAAGTTACGCTTCTTCACCTCTTTAGATCCTGTTGATCTACAGTCAAATATGTTACAGGACTGAAAGAGATCAGCTATTTTTCAGTTTTAATTTGACACCATTCACAGATTTATTTTCTTCAGGATGATTAAAATTGTTCTTCCTCTAATTTCACCTCGTTTTCTCTCCTGATCTTCTGTACGTCTGAATCAAAATGAAGCTGCAGCGATTTTATTTTCCTTCATTAATCATCAGGAAACCCAAAATCCAAAGATATTTAATTTACTGAAAAATAAAACTCTTGGTAGAAAGGCTGAAGAATGTTTGATGATAAATGACTTAAACTATTGATCGATCAAAAAAGTAGCTGATTAATTAATCAATTAGGCACTTAAACTTTCCAAATGCTGATTGGGATCTTCTGCGTTGATGGTAACAGTGATTATAATGATCAGCTGATGAAAGCTGGTTGGTTTTGTCGTTGGTAAACCTCCATTCAGGTTTGATCTGGTTCAGGTTTTCCCTCTCTGTCGTCAGCACCAAGTTTCTTCCTGGTTTTGATCAGAGTGCTTTTGATTGGCTGAAGTTTATTGGCTCAGTGTTCTGATTGGTTAACTGTTATATAATATTTTTAAAAGGTTAAAATGTGAAATTCCAGCAGAAGAGCTGATTGGTCAGAGCTGGCTTTCCTCCACATTAACATTTGCATGAAGACTATAACCTGCAGCTAGTCAGCCATATTTGTAGTTTTTCCAGCGGTGTGTGTTTGATGAGCATCTGGCGTTTGGATTTTCCGCTTTAGCAGCAGCGTGGTCGCGTCATGGAGGTCGAAGGGAAAGTGCACTACTTATTTATGAATTTGGAACAATGTTGTAATGTATAAATATTAATGGTATTTAAATGTGACTCACAAGTTAAAAAAAAAACAAAAACAAGCGAGCGTCTAGGAGGCCTGGCCTAGCTGCCCTTGTTACCGTAGCAACAGCACCGCCACCTTCATTGTTCAGCATCGTCATCATCAACAGCAGCAGACAGGAAACGACTCGGACAGATGGCATGTCTAGCAGATGTCCAGCCTTTCAAAGTAAAAGCTTCTAAATCAGTTTATTTAAAAAACTGTTTGTCTTGCAGTAAAAACAAAAATCTTTTAATGTAAGAAACAAATTTTTATTGCCTGAGGAAACATTCAACCACAGCCCAAAACATTTAGGAACAAAAAGAGAGAATTGACTGAGCGCGTGTCTACAGAGTAAACCGCCATCTGTGGAAGAAGTTATTATTATTAATGTTGTTGTTGTTATGATTAATGTTGTTATTTAAAGACTGACATCTTGGACCAAACATGGAGTCACATTTTCAGAGTTTTTCCTCCCGGACAGACAGAGCAGCTTCGGCCAAAATAAACACTCGCGTGTTGTCGGCGGTGGACCGTGACCCCGCCCCCTTTACTTCCTGCTCGCGGAGCCGTGTGACGGCGGCGGACACTTTGAGTTTGTGAATAACATTTTACTTTGTGAATCGGATTTGACTTAATTTAATGGTGACCTATTTATAAGTGTGTGTAAGCGGCACAGTCGCACTGCGAAGCTCCCGTAGAAATAAGAAAAGACCTTCCTCCTCCTCCTCCTCCTCCTCTTCCTCCCTGCTGCATCATCCTCCTGGTTTGTGTTTCAGTCTCGGTCTCGGGCCTTAAAGCTGCCGTTCTCCTCTTTCTGTCCACAGTTTGCATTCGATCCACGTTGTTGGTTTGTTTGATTTGGTTCGTGGTTCAGCGAAGCTTCACCTGCAGATAGAAGGTTGTTCGTCATTGTATCGTGTTTGCCGATAGAATAAACCCGTTGACATGTTTTGTCTTGTTTTGTAATAAACTGTCAAAGAAGTTCCACGTGTGTGTCGTCCCTTGGTGAGCCTGAAGGTCTCCCAGAAGAAGCCAAAACGGGAGTTAAAATCTGTGACCTTTGACCTCTGAGTGCTGGAACAGTTTACCACCTCAGTATTGATCATTATTGATCAGATCCATGATCGATTTGGAGTGGCAGCTGCTCGTCAGTCGTACAAACTCCAGGTGAAGAAAAGTCTGTAGTTCCAAATGTTACAGCTGTTCGCTCCAAAGACGAAGAAGCAGTTTGTGATGCACTTTACATTTGTGGCAGCAGGAGCCATCAAACCCCATTTAATCTTCTTCTATCACAAACTGTCTCTGAACTGTAAAAAGGCCGTTTACATGTTGCTGAAGTTATTAATAATTAGAATGAACAACAGTGAAACTGTTGGCCACAGTATTTTATTCTTCAGTACATTTTCTTCATAATTTTGTTCTTCAATTTGGAGTTTTTTTAGTATGGCTACTTTTTCTAAAGCAAAGCAACTGAATACTTATTCCACCTCTGTCTCAAGCACACATATATTTATGTATGTATATTATATATTATAAAGTACAAAGTACAGAATCCCGACTATAAAAGTGAAGTGTTAAACCTGCATTCTTTCTAATGGCCAGCAGGGGGTGACACAAAGTCAATTACAAATCAGTTGAGACAAACATACAAACAGGAAAATAATGGTATGAATAAAACATGAATATCAAACATGAAAGAAAAGAGAATCCAAGAAAAATCTATAGAAACAGCGTTTGTTGTTAGCGACAAAGCTAGAAAACTCTTATGAGCTGATGACTGACTGAATCAGAGAAGAAACAATAAAAATCATTAACAGGACATCTGAGCAGGAGAAGGAAAAACTAAACAGCAAAAATCATCTTACTGTCGGAGTGAAACAGCACGACGATTAGGAGTAGGACCTGGTCAACACATAATAATAATAATAATAATAATAATAATAATAATAATATAAGAAGAAGAAGTTTGTAGGAAGTATGAGTGAAAATAAAAAGAAAGAGGACAGTTATAGAAACACTTTTACTCAGTAACAGTTTTTATTGCATTTCTCTTCACAACAAACATGTAAAAAATCTTTGCTGTGATGGCACAAAGCAACACTACCTGCTGTTTTTTACAGAAGGTTTGCTAACAGCTTCACTATCATTCATAGAAACTTGCATATACACAGGGAAGCTCCTGTATTTTATATAAAGACCTAAAAGAGATTCAGAAATAGAAGAATATTTCTAAAGTGGATCTACGCATCGTTTTCTTATAAAGAGTCTTCTGCTGAGTCAAATCTGACATTTCAAACATATTCCAGCTTTACACTTTTCATATATATAATTATATGTATTTCAGCAAGCTACACGTAAATACGATTTTCTATTTCTACTATTTTCAAAAAATGATATAAAAAAGCAGAAAATTTGTTTCAAGTGTAATGAATTCATAATCTTCATGTTCTCATCCATGAAGTCAAAACAGTTTCTATTCAAATCGTCGTCTCTGAGGTTTATCGGAGGTTTGTTTGCTGTGGTGGCGGTGGAGGAGGACGCAAACATCTTTCGTTTCAGAGCAACATCACATCAATAAATGTGAATGATAAGGAGCCCGATCCAACAGCTGCATTTATGTTTGAGATACAGACTGAAGGAGAAACAGTCGTGTTTGATTTCACTGCTGACGTCCTGAACTGCAGCTACGTTTCGTCACGTGACGACATGACGAGACCTCGAGCTCCTGGTCCCGGTTTCATGAGTCCTTTCATGGATGTTTCAGCAAAGTGGTGAGAAACGCTGCTTCTGTCATTCACATCACTGAAAACTAAACTAGGTCACTGAGCTTTTCTGCTGATCGTACACGTTATTGATCGTACTGTTATAGCTGCATTAAACTGCTTCTTCTACATTCATTTACCTTTATAAAAGTTAAAGGTTAAACTGCATGTTATTGCACTGTGAGTTTTTTAGACTGACAAACTGAAGATTTTATTCACCTTTAGGTAAAACAAAAAGATCTGTGAACTCTTTTGAAAAAACATTTTAGCTGTGAGCAGGATTTCAGCTGTTTTTGAAGTCGTCCACCTGTGCACCTGAACGCAGCATCCGACCCGACGTCTCGCCAAGGAGACACAAAGAAATCCCGTCCTGTCAGTGCTGTTTTCTAAAGATTTTCCCAGCAGTGTCAAGTTTGGACGAGTGAAATCTGTTAATGCAAAACAACAGAAGAGTTGGGCGCTTCATTTGTCCAGTTTCTGGGACTAAAGGTTTCACAGGTCTGTTCCCTCTCAGAAGCCGAAAATTTAATTCAGAGTGACGAAACTCTTCATTCATTTATTCGTTCAGATTTTTCCTGACTTGGTGTGCAAGCACATAAATGTTATATAAGGTCACATAATGGTTGAGAACTTTAAAACACTGAGTAAATCCTCTCGTTCTCCAACAGCATCAGATGTCTGGTTTTATTTGAGTTCACTCATCTTTATGTTGGGTACAAAGCAAATCTCCGTTCAGGACACCAATGAAACATCAGACTCTGCTGGAAACTGTTTGTGAGACTTAGATTGTGAATAAAGTTTTACCTTCTTACAGTTAAGAGAACAAATCACAAGTGTTTAGTCCGTTATTTGTCATTAACATAAACATGAATGCATAAAGTCCTCCAGATTACGGAGCAAGAAGTCTGTGACTTTCTGCTGGATCACACCCTGACCTTTCCCAGAAACCACCTCTTCTGTTACCTGTGAGATTTTTACACTCCTGGTGCGACACAGTTTCAAATGTTTCCTGGTGTTTGGATTCATTGCACTTATTTGGTAAATTATTTTATATATGTTCGTATTTTGACTTTTAACTGCTTGTTGATTTTCTCCCTCAGAAATCAAAGCTGCAGATGCTGCAGTTGAGCCTGTGAGCAGAGGGGGGCAGTATTTCTCTGGCTCGCTTTCCTTTACATGATCTTTGCAGGAGCAACGATTCAGCCCTGGAGCCTGATTTTTAAACGCTGCATACGCACAAAAGAAAGCGTACGCAAATTTCTACGCAAACTTTGTGATTTATAAAAAGCACACTTTGGAGAATGTGCGTCCTCCACACAAACTGACCCTGCGTACGCACAAAATGTGGAGAAATGAGAAACTGCGACAGAAGGAGGAAACACAGAAACGATGTGAAACTGCTCCTGTTATGTAGAGGAAACTGATATATTACCGTCCACATATATATGAGGAGTTCATTTATTAAATGATAAAAGCCATTTTAAACTGAAAAAAATGTCACGTTTCGTTTCTGGTCTGGTTTGTTTTCTGGTTTTCTTAGTTTTCATGTGTATTGTTTAGTTATGTCTTGTCATGTCAGGTTTTCTCATCTGTCACGTTTTGCTTGTTTAAGCTTCCAGGTCTGTTTCTAGTGTTTCATCTCGTCTTGTGTTTAGTTGGTTTTCTGGTTGAATGTCATGTCCAGCTTCTTGTTCAGTTTCATGTCCGTCATGTTTCTGCTTCCTTGTTCTGGCGTGTCATGTTTTATTTTGAAATCCTCTCTCCCTCATGTTTCAGGTCCTTTACTTCCTGCCTCAGTGTTTCCCGCCTGTCTGATTGTTGCCCTGATTGTGTCCACCTGTTCCTCGTTACCTCGTGTATTTAAAGTCTGTGTCTCCCTTGTCTTGTTGCCAGATCGTCATGTTTCGTGTGTCTGTTGTTTCCGTGTTTCATTCCTCGGATGATTTAGCTGTCACGTGAGTTTTGAGTTTTGCCTCGTTCTGTTGCTTTTGGATTTTTTCCTTAAATTCCTGATAACTTCGCTGATGGAGTCGATCGTGTCTCTTTGCATCAGCTCAGCTGCTGCAGCAAAAACTCCTCTGAGACTAAAACTATTTTTATCAATGAAGTCTCCATTTTTTAACATATGTGAAGAACTTGAATGCATCTGATTTCCTCATTTTAAACAAGAGGACACAAATCTCATCAGCTGACTCGTCTGTCGCTGCTGTATTTTAACAGACGCTGCAGCTTTTCATAAAGGAGGTTCAGCTCCGGTGACCTCTGACCCGCCGTCCACTGTGATGTCAGACTTTTTATTTCAGTAAGATCTTCTATTTCACGCTATGTGAATTTTTTATTTTATTCTTTCTGTCGGTGTCACCATCATGCAGTCGGTTGAATTAATATTAATTAAGGGTGTTTTATTGACTATCTGTATGCATTTATGGGCGTGACATGACGCCTACAAAAGTTACTAATCCTTCGAGTTGGTTGTGATGTATAAATGAGAATATTTTTGTGTATATGCACTTTCTGTGTTTCACCCATATGGCATCTTTTCACGTGAATCCTCCTAGTTTTATAAATGAGGCCCATGATCTGCCTCCAACAAGATGAACTCTCAATATGTCCAACCATGTAAAAATACAGACTTTTCTCTCATTATTAGACTCTGTCCAGACTGAAACAGCATTTTACTCTAAAGAGTTTAATTCAAACTGTTCAGAGAAAAGACGACTTTATCTGCAGGAGTAGCTGCTTAGCGAGCGACTGGGTGACAGTCAAGTGTTGTGTTTGTGTTTTCTTAATGCCAACAATGAAATCAAATCAAGGTGTGTGTGTGTGTGTGTGTGTGTGTGTGTGTGTGTGTGTGTGTGTGTGTGTGTGTGTGTGTGTGTGTGTGTG
>JBAJHX010000033.1:24170109-24184979 GCA_037176925.1 Amniataba percoides
GGTTAACGTCTGCTCGCTGTTTGATTCACTGAGCCGATCAAAGACTACAGGAAACTCCCCGACACTGTGAGGTGGGACGATTTCCAGATCAGCTGATGAACGAATCAGTCAACCTTAAATGTCTGTTTAACTGTCTCATGTGAACTTGGAGAAGGTGATTGACTTGATCTGGTGCTCTGACAGATCTGCATCTCTGACTTCTCATGAGAAACAAACTGGACCAGACTGCCTGGACTCTACTGGACTCAGAAGCAGAGACTGTTTTAGTCGAGGTTCACAAACTTGTTCAAAGTGTGTTCAGATGGACGGGCAGGATGTGTGTGTGGGTTCAGTTTCAGTTCTGATCCAGTGAGGACGTTTCTGCTCTGACTGTTTTCAGATTGTTGTTGATTGGCTGATTTGGGTTAATCAGGGTCCTCAGAAGGGTATGAAGACAAACCTGTATGTGTGTGTTAGTGTGTGTAAAAAAAAAAAAAAAGTGGATTTCCCTCTGCTGCTGTTTGAGTCAGCTGAACTGAATCAGACAATCCTGTGTGTGTGTTTGTAGAGTGTGTGTATGTGTGTCAGTGTCTGAGTTTGTGTGTGTGTTGTAGTAAAGACATGCACACACTTGCAGCATCTGCAGCACTGAACATTTCGTTTTTCTTTGCTGTCTCTGCGCCACTGACAGAAAATATTCTGGAAAAATACATAATTTAAACTCACATTTGGACATCATGATTTAAACATCATCATTCACAAACTGTCTGCTTTTCAACCCTTCAGTGATCTCAGTCACTGGATTTCTATCACCTGTTGACAGATTCTGCATCTGTAAAGAGCTTCAGGAGTTCACCTGGCCATAGCTATTAGTGATGACAGCGCAGAGATATTTGTAAGGCTGAAACTGTGCAACGACTGAACCCTCGGCGAGTGGAGTGTGAGGACTAACATTTCTTATATTTATATCTTTAGTTTTAGTGAGACTCACTGAGCCGACAGTTCCTTTAGATCTGCACTGAATGATTATTTTCATTCTTGGTTCATTGTCCAATGATTCTCTGATTAATGCTGTGGTCTTGCACTTTGATGAAAAGTCAGTAAACAGTGAAAAGTGTGTGTGTGTGTGTGCGGTAAATGGGCGGAGCATACAGCTGAGGAATGTGAGAGTCAGCTGTGAAATATGACACATATACCAGTCTGTAACCCCCCCCATACATGCACATAGAAACCTCCCCCCAGTCACTGACTGGCCTAACACCCCCATAGTGCATGGAAACATGCAAAAAACAGATTTAACTTTGATTGTTTATGATGACTTTGTTTTTTTGAGCTTGAGATTCATTGGGAAAAATGCTGATGTCAGATTGTAGGCTGGAGAGCCAATCAGCTGCTCCACTGCTGCACATTAAACAGCATGTAAACGCACCTGTGAACATCTCCGTGAGATGCTGCTGTTTACTCTTCAACACCTCCAACAAGTCATCTGCCCATTATTCTCATTATTCTATGTAGCTACAGCAATTTTGTTCATCCCAGCACTTTGATCAGACCGTGTTTCTCTGTAGATGACAGTTTAATCAGATCCACTGTTTCTCTGTAGATGACAGTATGTCTGGAGCGAGTGTCTCAGATGTCAACGATCGCCTTTCTGCTCTGGAGCTTCGTGTTCAGCAGCAAGAAGACGAGTTGACCGTGATGAAAGCTGCTCTTGCTGACGTTCTTCGCCGCCTCGCTGCCTCTGAAGTCTCTGCTTCTTCTTCAGTCAAGAAACAACATGGAGGGAAAGGTAAATGCACTTTCGTTGGGATCAGTCTATTTAAAGTTGATGCAACTTTCTACTAAATGAGAAAAATGGGACATAAAATAGTGCTGGGAAATGTTTTGGGGAAAAAAATAGGTTTGATTTCGTCCGTCTATCTTGGTACTGATGAGCAAAGCTCTTCTTATGTTAGATATTAATTGGTCAGTCTTTAGCTGGTTAGGTTCAACCTCTGACGTACTGCACTGGTTGATTGGTTGTGGTCGGTGCTAACTGCCGTGTGCTGCTCCTCGCAGGTGGTGCTGCTCTGCGGGAGGCCTACTCGATGTCCTGTATCGCTAATGGTGGAACATCTGGACGTAAAAGAGACTCCACATCGGTCACGAGGAAGGAGACGGTGTCATCCGCTGCCAAAAGGTTAAATCCACACACACACTCCATCATGCCTGTAGGATCATTGACCATCAATGTTCAAGTTCAATTCCACAGTGATTTTAGTTGGAAGGGTTTGGTTTGTTAGTTGGTAATAGTTTCCTTGCTGTTGTTTTGACAATGTCTGTATACATTTGTATGTGTGCTTCTCTTCTCACTAGTCTGTCAGCATTTTCTATTCACAGATCTTTGATTTTAGCCTCCAGAGTGTCTAAAAGTCATATCTTATTTATGTGTAATTGATATAATCAGTGTATAAACCAACCCTAACCCTCTGCCAGAAAATGAATATTTCTACTTCATTTTTGTTATTGAGCTTAAACTAGAGGGGATTATATTGATAATGCTGATAATGCTGACATATTAATAGAAATACCGTTCAATATAATGCACTCCTATATCAGTGTGACTGCAATAAACACCATGCCAGTCGCATGTCATTCACCAGGATTATTGATTTGAGCACAATGGAATCAGTAGAGTTGCAGTTTTATGGTCTGTGTCTGTTTTGGACCTGATCTAGTCCCCACAGTGGAATTAATAGATGTACAGCAGAAAAAGAAAAAGTTGAGTCAGTGTGTCCGGGTCTCTCACAGTACTGGTTTTGTCCACAGCGAGGCAGACATGAACAAGGAGGTCAGGAGCCAGCCGCCTCAGATGGATTTTGGTGGTTTGAGTTACTGCAGTAAACACAGTAGAATCAGTAGAAACACAGTAGACACAGTAGAGTTTATGTAGAGTAGAACCAGTGGACACGGTAGTTTTTGGTGTCTGACCGTCCTGGTTTTGTCCACAGTGGAGCAGACAGGAAGAAGGAGACCGGCACCCATCGGTCTCAGATGGAGGAGATCCAGGAGCGTGAGGAGCCTCCTCGCCCAAAGAACCCATCTCCCTGTCCCTCCTCTCCCCACCCTCCCATGACCCCTCAGACCCCCCAGACCAGCCAAACCCCCCAGCAACAAAGACCAGCTTTGTCCATTGACAGCAGTAAAGGCCATACCCCTCCTAAAAGGTTCCTCTTTGTAATATGTGTGCTGTATCTGACCTTCCTGCTGATGCTGCTCTGACATCACTTCGTCAGTGCTTACTAACCTCACCTCTGTGCACCCACAGTCCTCGTCTGCTTCGCCCATTTCTGAGTCACCTGACCTGCTCAGGCAAAGGTTGTCTTGATTGGCTGAACAGAAATGATGCGGGTACTCAGGTGTGGGAAGAACAGGGACAAAGAGCAGATGTAAATGGCCTCTTGGAGATCCTGGAGTCCCCGGGTGTCTTCTGGAGACTTGAGGAGTCACCAGGAGGTCCTGGAGTCTTCCGATGTCTCCTGGAGACCCTCTTTGCTGTTAGAAAGCTTGGGCTGGCTGTGTGTTTTATCAGAACTACTAACTTTATTTCCACCCAGCTCCTCCTGACTTTCTTCTTCCAGTAGACCTCCTCTGCTATTACTAGATATCCTAGAAGCAAACCTGGAGTGTTCTGACTTCTTGTCCTCTCTGGCTCCTTTTTACTTGTGGCTGGTAGAAAGCTCAGGCTAGGATGCTTGTTTTTTTTCTAATACTATTAACTTGTTCTCCTCCCAGCATCACCTGAAGACCTCTTTCTCTAATGTCTCCTCTTCCTCCTTCAACAGGCCTCCTGCTGCCTGGGTCTTGAGTTTCTGTTGTAGCACAGCTCACTAACGCCTTCTTGGGTTGTGTATTTAACTCCATCCTGCTGATCTTTGTGTCTCTGGTGGAAGAAAACTCTGAGTCACTGAGATCTTGATCTTTAGGTCTTTCATTTGAACAGTTTTGTAATTTCGTGACAGGTGACAGTTTGTTGAAAATGTTTGTGTTCCTCCTGGACTTAGCTTTCCTCTCATCTCTTTGGTCCAGAGTCATATTTCTGAAATTGGATTTGCATGACCTGATGGTCTCCTTTCTAGCGCCACCCTTTGGACAAATTTAGCATTTTCTGGTGGAGTCCAACAGCATACAGCAGACCATGTTCTGTTCATACTACAGTAATCCCTCGCTATATCGTGCTTCAATTTTTTGCGGCTTTACTGTATCGTGGATTTTATATCAAAACATATATCGCAGATTTTTCGCTAGCCAGCATCTTGTCTCGCTCATTCAGCATCAGTGCATTTTGCTGCATCAAGTTTAAATATCTGTAATGAACATGGCCTATAGAGGGCACCAACAGGTGTTGTGATTACTGTAAACACTGGCATTTAAATAAACTGCAGCGAAAACCAGGTCTTTATTTCTGAAGTGTCCCGGTGGCAGCAGTTTGCATCAAGTCAGACTTGATTCTTATACTAAGTCTGTTTATAAATCGTGTTTATTACAGGTTTCAAAGTTATATATCAATCTGTAATCAATACAAAACTGATCAAAGATTCAGTGACTCACAGTGACTTCCTCCTCCTGATGTTGCAGCACTACTCAGACACTGACCGCGTTATTGTGTGTGTTTGTGTCGATGTGTGTTCAGGGGACCCAGCGTGAAGCGGTCCTCAGGTATGGAGCGCTCTCAGAGCAGCACCTGGGACAGTTCAGAGGAAAACAAGAACAAACTGGTGAAAGCTGCGTCCACCTCGAAACTGCTTGCTAAAGTGGTCAAAAACGCTGAGAGGTACTGGTGTATTCATACTGTATTTCTGTATACTGTACACAAATATACACAAAAATATAGTGTACACATATACACAAATATACATTGTGCACATATACACATAAACCAATAAAATGCATAAATAAATATCAATAGAAAACTTTAAAGTTTGCTCTCATAACGTGATTATTTTTACAGTTTTATTGTTTGATTTTTATTTTATGTCTTTGTTTGTGTGAAATAGTTTTATTGTTCATAGTCATAATGTTTTACTATTATTATTGTTATTATTATTTAATGAAGGTGCTATTCTGATAATCACTGATTGGTTGATTTGCTGGTTGCTAAGCAGTCTGTTATACTTAATTATAGCACGAGATGTTTTTTTGTCTTGTTTCAGACACAAAGAGCCGGTGGTCAGTCAAGGTAAATATATATTTATCCTCATCATACTGTCATCATCATTATCATCACCACCACCATCATCATTGTCTTCATTATCTGTAACAGCAGTCATCTTCTTTTTCTTTTTTTAGTTTGGCTTCTGAGTTTTTAAATATTAGTTTGAGTGATGATGTTGTCATTGGCCTGTATGGCAAAGTAAAATCAGTGTGTTTCTCAGCATGCTTTGGGCTTAACTCAGTATCCCAAAGCTGGCTCACATCTAACTGTTATAGATCACCGTGGTAACAGGGGGACAGTTGTCATGGTAATCAGGGTATGTCACCATAGTAACCTGTGCTGCAGGGCTCCAAAGTATCAGACCAATGGAAACACTGTGACATTATTCCTACTTTGTCCAGAAGGACAAAAGAGTTGTAAGACTTAAATAGTAAAGACTATATTATAGTTTTTGTAAACAGAACATGACTGGATAATAAAGACATTTCTAATAATTAATGTTTTATAGCCTCAATTTTAATATTTGGGAATGATTTCTCTTGCTCTTGTTGTACAGTTCTGTTATTCTGTTGTTTATACTTGACCTGAACTGAATTTTCTCTGGTTTCATATTTAAAACTTAGCTGATGGTGGTGATAACGTTTGTCGTGAACAGCTCCTCTCACATGAATAGTGAATGTAGCTTGGTGAGTCCTTTTTGGAAATGCAAGTGGAGACAGACTGATTTCAGCTCAGTGGTTCAGACCTTTGATCTTTGTTCGTCATACTGTGTGTTATTGTTCGTGGTCTTGTTGTTGTTGACATTGTTTTTGTCTTAAACCAGCCAAAATGTCAACCCGAGAGAAAAACAGAGAAGCTGGTAAGTCCTGACAAGTCTTCAGAGCGAGTTAGCAGGCTAACAATAAGCTAACATGCTAACAGCAGCTGAATGAGCACTTCCTGTTTCTGCTCTGGACCAATTGCATCTCTCTCTCCCTCTCTCTGCTTTATGTTGTTAGCCTCGCTCACCCCTGCTCTCTTTCTTCTTCAGACTGATCAGGTGATGTTACACCTGTCAATGGCTCCGCCCCATGCTCTATTTTACCTCCATATAAGGTCGAACAGGTGGTACAAAAATGTATTAACCTGTCAGGTGAGACAAATTCTTAGAGGACCAATCAGTGATACAAAAAGAAGCCCCGCCCATACTTCAGTGTAAAACATGTCATTGGACACTGCTGGCACTTTCCCATTGACAGGTAATTTGATATCAAATCAATATGAGAAATTCTTGTTTCCAGCTGTGATTTCATGGAGGTAAATGACAGAGCAGATGTTTCTGTCTGCATCTGCTTCACCTGTTTGACCTACACTGCAAGGCTTACTTACCCACCCCTCAGTCATCCCTCACCTACCTGTCATTCGTTCCTCACTTGCTTGTTATTTGTCCCTAACCTGCCCCTCATTCAGCCGTCACCTTTTTGTCTGACTGATGTGTGATGTAGTTTTTTTTTGTTTTTTTTTTGCTCCGCCTCTTCTGTTTTCCCAGTTAATTTATGATGATCAGAGGATCTGTAGACTGAGACCTTTTAATGTTTGCTGTTCTATCACATTTCTTTAATCTGACTGGATTCAGCCAACAGAGTTCCTGATTGAATCTGGACTAATAAATCATTGTCTGATTTAATCTCCTCTCAAATCTCTCAGTATCAGTGTATCTGTGGTCTGATCAGTAAATACCAAATATGTTTGAGGTAATTTAGAAGCCGTGTTTATGTTACAGACACATTCATATTTCAGCTGTCCCAAATACTTTTTTGGTTACAGTTCTTTGTTAATCTAACTGAAAGATCCTGACTACAGTTTATTCACATAATGGGTTTATGTTAAATAAAAAAAAACAAAAAAAAACACATCAGCCATGGGCAGATTGCAGATTGGCCTTCTGGGCCCCAGCCCCTGTTAATTGTTGGGTTTTTATTAGTATTAATAATAATTATTGAAGATAAAAAATGCGAAACCATAACAACAGTTAAAAATGACTGAACAGACAGAATCACCATAAACAACCTGGAGGGGACAATGGAAACAAAGGTCATGGACTGGAGGTTTGTGCTGGATGGCTTTTCAACAGGACGTTAAGAACTTCTGGTTTTCATATCAACTGGACTTGATCCCTTGATCCTGGCTCTCCATTCACCAAGAGTAAGCAAGGAGAGGTGTCTGCTTTATGATTAGTGACCAGTGGTGCTCAGATGTGGAGATTATTTCTCCAACTACTACAACTACAACTACTATGAAATCTTTTCAGTTTTAAGCAGCTAGAACTGTTGCTATTGAAACTGAAGCCTCTTGGATGAGCAATGAAAAATCTTCAAGAACCGCAAGCAAGTTCAGTTGACTTTCCTCTAACTCTTAGAACTTACCCTGACCTGGATGACTTTGAATCCTCATGGACATTTCTACGGGCTGTTCTTTGGACTTGGAGTACTTCATTATCAGATACCAACCTTATCATCTCCTGAGGAAGTTTACCCCTTTCAGCAGTGTCTGTCCCACCACATGGAGACAAATCAGGTCCTGGTCGCGCAGAATGGAGTTATTGAGACAGGTTGTGTTTATTGAGACTGGCAAATCAGATTACCAGTCAGTTGTGCTGCTTTCCTGTTGGCAGCAGCACTGTCAAACAGGACAGACTGACTCGAATTACTGAGAGATGGTTGACCCATTAGACTCTGCTCTGTCACTGTTTTAACACTATGGAGCGGCACTACAATATTAACACTGGTATATGTATTGATGATGTCAGGATAACTGTATGGACATTGCCAAGTCAGAAGTCTTAAACGGGAAGTCTGTAGCACGCTTAGCTCATGTGATTTGGAGTGATATAGGGAGCCTAGGCATATCCGTTTTGTTGACCCAGGGCTTAACATAACCCTGTATGGCTGGATACTGAACTTCAGCAGCGCAATGCAGCAATCAGGAAGAGACATCAGGACATCAGGAAGAGGCAGTGAGGAACATACCCCCCCTCCATCAATGAGACCACGGTGGAGAGAGTCAGCAGCTTCAGGTTCCTCCAGTTCATCAGCGAGGACCTGAGCTGGACTCACCACACTGACTCATCACAAAGTCACACAGACAGCAGCTCCTCTTCCTCTGCAGGCTGAGCAGCACCAACATGGATCAGGATCCTCTGCAGGCCTGCAGGTGACCCACAGAGAGGATCCTGCCTGGTTTCTGAGCAGGACCAACATGGACTCCAAAACCACCACAAATAGATAAACCTTTCACACAGCTTAAAAATACAGCCACATTTTCTGTAGTCATTTTTTGTGCCTGTCTGTCTGTAAGGTAAGTTAGGGCTGGTTACATCACAATCTGTCCATGATCAGCTGATATTAGGTCATCAGAGTCTTTAACCGCTCACCAATAAAGTTAAGTGCAAAAGTATTCATACCTCTGGCAAATTATGACTTAAAGCTACTTTTATTCAACCAGCAATTTTTTAAAACCAGAAATGACACAGGCCTCTCCTAAAAGACAATATACAAGAGGCATTAATATTTTTTCTTCTTGCTTTTATATTATTTATTGGCTACCAACAATGAGACACTTCCAATAATTGCTGACCAGCTTTTTGCATGTCTCCACTGGTATTTGTGCCAATTCATCGTTTGCGATGAGCTCCAGCTCTTTCGGGTTGGAAGAGATAAAGGTAAGCCTGAAGTGTGCCTTCTCCTTGTGGGCAGCCACAATGCGCAGCTGCAGGTCCTCTGTGAGCTCCTTTGTCTCAGCTGTCCACAAACCAACCGCAGAGAGCTGCTGTTTTTCACCTGTTGAGTTGATTAAAAAAAACTTGCTGGTTAAATAAAAGTAACTTTAAGCCAAAATGTGCCAGTGGTATTAATAACTTATGTCTTAACTGTAAGTATCAGCCACAGAAGTGAGATATTTGTCGTGCTGTATATTTAATCAAAACTGAATACTAAAGAAAAGTTTTTATTAACTTGATAAATTTGTGTTTTTCACATTGAATCTTTATTTTCCAATATGTTTTCATCTGTCTGTCTGTCTGTTTTTTCAGAGGGAAACCACATTAAGATGTTCATGCGTGGCCGACCAATCACCATGTTTATCCCCTCAGATGTGGAAAACTATGAGGATGTTCGGACAGAACTTCCTTCAGAAAGACTCAAGCTGGAATGGGTGTATCCTTCACTCTGTACACATGATGTGCCAGGAGAAGAGGCAGTAATAATAAATGATAATGATCAGTTGAAATTAATCCAGCACATTTCATAAAAGAAATGTGTTGATGTGCTTTGTTTAAAAAAAATACAGATATATCAAATAAAAATAAATTTGTGGCCTTGTGATCTCAGTTGATCTTTAGTTGATCTCCAAATGACTTCATGATCCTCAAAAATGCTTTTCCTAGATCTTTAGAGGTCTTTAAGTAGGTTTTAGTATATCTTAGTCTTTGTAAATCTCCTCTCATTACTCACATTAGATTCCCAATCAAGACTTTAACTATATCGACAGAAGATCCTCAGTGTGGTCACCATGGCCAGGTCCAAAGTAAATCTAAACCTCAGGAGGTCTCCACAGATGGATGAGCCATTTAGTAAAACTTTAGTAGATCTTTAATGATCATCAGTAATCTTTCATAGATTTTCGAGTGATTCCTTGACTACCTGTAGGTATGGTTACCGTGGCAGAGACTGCAGAGCAAATGTTTACCTTCTACCAACTGGAGAGATTGTTTACTTCATTGCCTCCGTCGTCGCTTTGTTTAACTACGAAGAACGAACTCAGAGACATTACCTCGGACACACCGACTGTGTCAAATGGTGAGAAAAGACAAATAAATCATGCTGCTTTCCTGTTCTGGTCTGTGGTGACAAGTCTGACATCTCTCTGTCTCCCTCCATCAGTCTGGCCATCCATCCTGATAAGATCCGGATCGCCACAGGACAGATTGCAGGAGTGGACAAAGACGGCCGGGTGAGGACAGACACAGTTGCTGAATTAAATCTGATGGTGATTGATGTATGACGACATTTGTTACAACACTTGTAACTAGGATATTTAACTATGCTAATAACCTTTAAAGAGTCTTTAACAACATCAAGCTCCACCATCATTCCTTCCCCCAAACACCAGGACTAAGTGACATAGACCCGTCGCCCTGACCTGAGGTTATGAAATCTTTGTCCCACCAAAGCATCACTGACCTCCCTGGACCCCTACAGGTCACATACATAGCCGACAGGTCTGCAGATGCTGCATTAAACACGAGCATCTACTTCATCCTGCTGCACCAGGATCCTGTTTGTGGACTTTAGCTCTGCCCTCAGCACCCTCAACAGCTCTGCAACAGGACAAGCTCTTCTAGCTGAAAGTACAGGAGTCCACCTGCTTCCTGTTTGACAGGACACCTGGGTTAGATTAGGGTTAGTCTCAGATATTCCTCAGTCCATCAGGACCAAAGCTCACCCCAGAAGCTTCTCTTTAGCTGCCTCATCCACAAGGCCCGCGACTGACACTGCCTCTAACCTGATTCTAATCTGAATATGAACAATCTCAACCCTCTTTGTGTGTTCAGGCGCTGCAGCCTCATGTTCGTATCTGGGACAGTGTCAGTCTGACGACTCTCCAGGTTGTCGGTTTGGGAACATTTGAGCGAGGCGTCGGCTCTCTGGCTTTCTCAAAGGCTGTGAGTATCAGCCAGGTGTATCATGGGAACTGTACTGCACTTCTCAGATCGTAGTTGTCTTTGTCACAAAACATATTCAGACTCTGCTAAAGGTCTTCAGATGTTTTGTGATCACTGAGAATATGATCAGAACTGTTCCTAACTTCTGTGTGTTTGTTTCTCATTGGTCACATCTCTCCTGATACCTGTCTCACATCATGCCCCTTCCTCTGTCAGGACTCTGGTCAGCACCTCAGTGTTATTGATGACTGTAACGACCACATGTTGACCGTTTGGGACTGGCAGAAGAAGTCAAAGATCGCTGAGATCAAGGTGAATGTCCATTCTTCTTTAATTGAGCACAAAACCTCACAATATTATACCATGTTTGTATTGCTCTTGAATTTATACATATTGCTCTCCAGTGTAATCTGTTTAAAACATGTACTCCATTCATATAAATGACCTGACAACAGTTGGATGTAAACATGGAACTAACTGGTTTTAACTGGGTGTTCGCAGCTCTAACTGTGTGGAAATGTTTGTAATTGGTGTGTTTCAGTCCACTAACGAGGTGGTCCTGGCTGTGGAGTTCCACCCCACCGACCCCAACACCATTGTGACCTGTGGAAAGTCCCACATTTTCTTCTGGACCTGGACCGGTACTTCACTGGCTCGTAAACAGGGAATCTTTGGGGTGAGGAGACACATTTAGTTTTGTGTTTTCCATTTTTAATGAACAGTTAGACAAATTCGTTTTTTGATCAAATACAATTGCAAACACATTCAGCTGAAAATATTTGTCTTGTTTTTTCAACCACCTTCTCTTTTCCCTTCAAATCCAACAGAGAAACCAAACTTTGTAACAGCAGTTAAAGATTTTCCACACATTTAACACGTAACAGCGTAACAGTGCCAATGTGATATAGAAGAGAGATCACTATCTTTTCACTCTAACTTCATAACTCTTCATAAACTTCATAACTCTTCACAGAGTTATGAAGTTTACCCTGAAAAGTTTCATCCACATGTTGTATCAGAGGGATTTTCTTTTTTAGATAGAGCGAAGGAAGACAAATATTCTGTATGAAAATTGTCAGTTATTTCTCACATGTGGTTCATGAAGCGAAGCCTCTGTGGTGTCAGAATTTTGATTGAATGTGACATCAAAAAAAAAATTCTAACTACTAATGCATTAGATTAGTAAACAAATGTTATAAAAACCTGCATCTGTAGTTTGTTTTGACATGGTGAGATTCAAATCCAACAACCCTCAGATCAGTTCAGCAGCTGCTTCACTGCTAAAACAGGACATTTCATCTCACATGTGTGAAGTAAACCAAGAAAACACTTCACAAATTAAATACAGCAGGTAAAAAGTGTCCACCCTGCTGTGAAAACACACCAAAGACGACGTGTCATTAATTATGAGTTACTTAAACAGCAGTTAAGGTTTCACATCGGTCTTTTGATGTTACAGAGGAGACAGACCGAGCTGACCAAACTTTCCACAGTTTAGTGTGAGCTCTGCACTTTCAACATGTGAAAACATTTTCAACATGTGATGTACAGTGTGTTTATCAGAGCGTGGGGCATCTTATCCTCAGAACATCTTCAGACTCATCAACATTTATACAAGGAGCGTGATGGATTTTCACCGATCAGTTGTGGTTCATATAGCTGTTAATTTTCAGTCATATCATAGAGAAAATTTAAATCAGTTTTATGGGTGACTTTTTTCTTTTTTTCAAGATCCCTGATAAACCTTAAAGTGTTGGATTTTATAAATAAATCAAGTTGTGATCAATGAACCAAATAATCTTTGTTTCTTCATGTTTTCTTTCTGTCAGTGCTGATAAAATATTTCAAGCTGTTTTCAGTAGAAATCACCTTTTGTTTTAAACTGATGGTAAAAGCAGAATAGAAAAAAAGGGTAGGGATAGGGAAAGAAATACCATTTTAAATGAGGTCCTGCGCTGTAGTCCTGATCTATCTGTAACTCCTTGTCTTGTCATGTTTTCAGAAATATGAGAAACCAAAGTTCATTCAGTGTCTTGCCTTCCTGAGCACTGGGGACATCCTGACTGGAGACTCTGGAGGAGTCCTGCTGGTCTGGACCAGGAGCTCTGCTGAGACCCCAACCGGGAAGGGACCGAGAGGTGAGGGTCTATTGGCACTAAACTAAAGTAAATTAGGACTAAAGACTCATTAATAGTTCTTCCTTTAGTTACATCAGAGCTGAAACAAGAGCTGTGATTGGTCAGGACATATGTTCATCAAAACAACAAGCTGAGTGCTGGAACTCACTTTGACTTTAACAAATGATCATTTATAGAAAATAACAAATTAACCTAAATTAAATTCACCACCGTAGAATAAGGAAAAAAGGCTGACTCAGGAAGTGAGTCTGGATTCAAAGGAGTTTCAGACACAGTAACAGTCTGCCCGAGTGTTTATTTCAGTGTTCAGTGTTTATTTTAATTAAAAAAAATTAATTAACATTAATAAAGTTAAAACATATCCAGTAATAGTCCTCACCTCAGCACACTGGTGTTGGTTGAAAATCACTGCATATTTATGAACAGTATTCAGACTTAAAGAAACTACGTGAGCTCCCTGAATGTGTGACATTACTCGTAGCTGTTATTTTCCGCTCCTCAGCAATCAGGCAGGCGAGACACTTTATTGGGAAGTAAGGAGTCCTGTTAATGCTTCATGTCAGATGTAAGATCGGCTGAACCCTGCAAAGAAAACCACAGAGAAGAAGAAAACAAAAGGAGAGGGTGTGTGAGTGTGTGTTGGCCCAGTTTCAGTAATGGTTTTAGTAACTTGCTGTTAAACTGGTTTAAAGTGGAGCATTGCCAAGAATTAAATGTTTTCCTGGTGAAGGTGTGTTCTGAATCAGATCAGTGTGAAACATTTACAGGACAGATTTTTATCAGAATGAGTTTTCAATAAACAGCAGACTCAGATCAGAGTTCATGTTCAGCACAAATGAAGTCCAATAAGCAGCAACAGGAAGTCAAAGGAAAAGTGTTTTCAGAGGAAACCTGAAGATCCAGGAAGTGTATCTAGTGCCACCTGCTGGCTGCTGCGTGAACTGCACTTCAAAACACTTCAGGCTTAATTGTGAAATGAAGTTAAAATGTGTCTTCAGGAGTGTCACACACGGTGTGTTTAATCAAATATTGACTTATATGTTTTGCCATGATCAAATTTTGTAACACTATCAGAACTAGAAGTGTTTTTCCTTCTGTCAACATTTTTATTCCTCCAACTCAACTCTGAACATTTCAGTGCAGTGTGTGTTTGTGCCTGTGTCTTTTTTACACACATACATTGTGGGGACTCACTACCTGCATGTGAACAAAACTTTAAATACTTTTGTGTGTGTGTGTGTGTGCACGTGCGCCCGTGTGCACAGCATTTCAAATCAGTCGGCAGGTCAAAGGTCACGAAGGCAGCGTATTCTGCATGTGTGAGATGAGAAGTGGCACTTTCCTGACTGGAGGAGGAAAAGACCGAAAGATCATCCTGTGGGACCACGAACTGCGAGCAGACCGTGACATTGAGGTCTTACACACACACACACACACACACACACTCACACACATGCTATGCATGCGCACAGATATACACATACACAAACTCAATCATCCCTCAAACAGAAGTGAGCTGGTCACATGAGTGTGCGTGTCCGCAGGTCCCAGATCAGTACGGAGCCATCAGAGCAGTTTCTGAAGGGAAGGGGGACGAGTTTCTGGTCGGGACTTCTCGTAACTTCATCCTGAGAGGAACCTTCAATGACGGCTTCCTGGTGGAGGTCCAGGTGAGACACATGACATCATCATGATGTCATCAGCACTATGGTGTCTGTTTCGCGATGTGTTCAGGGTCTTTATGTCATGATGTGTTCATTGTCTCAGTATCTGTATGTCGTGATGTGTTCAGGGTCTTTATGTCATGATGTGTTCATTGTCTCAGTATCTGTATGTCGTGATGTGTTCAGGGTCTTTA
>JBAJHX010000033.1:24185079-24203443 GCA_037176925.1 Amniataba percoides
TGTCGTGATGTGTTCATTGTCTCAGTATCTGTATGTCGTGATGTGTTCAGGGTCTTTATGTCGTGATGTGTTCAGGGTCTTTATGTCGTGATGTGTTCATTGTCTCAGTATCTGTATGTTGTGATGTGTTCAGGGTCACAGTGTCTTTATGTTGTGATGTGTTCAGGGTCTTTATGTCGTGATGTGTTCAGGGTCACAGTGTCTTTATGTCGTGATGTCGTCATTGTCTCACTATCTGTATGTTGTGATGTGTTCAGGGTCTTTATGTCGTGATGTGTTCAGGGTCACAGTGTCTTTATGTTGTGATGTGTTCAGGGTCTTTATGTCGTGATGTGTTCAGGGTCTTTATGTCATGATGTGTTCATTGTCTCAGTATCTGTATGTTGTGATGTGTTCAGGGTCACAGTGGCTTTATGTTGTGATGTGTTCAGGGTCACACAGACGAGCTGTGGGGTTTGGCATCTCACCCGTCCAAAGGGACGTTCCTGACGTGCGCTCAGGACCGGCTGGTCTGCCTGTGGAACTCCGTCGATCACAGTCTTCAATGGAGCCGCACGCTGGAGGTGCGTGTGGGGGGGCTGGTGGGGGGCAAGGTCACTGACTGACAGCTGATTGGTGGATTCTTTTTGCATGGATGATTGACAGCTCTGTCTCTGCCTCAGGAACACGGACACTGTGCAGATTTCCATCCCAGCGGTGCCGTCGTTGCAATAGGAACACACTCAGGAAAGTCAGTACCGATCATGGGCCTCTAAACGCCTCCATCCACTCAGAATAACACGTCAGTCCACTGTTAGTTTGTAGATCTGCTGCTTCTGTTAATGCCTAACAGTCTGCCTGTCTCAGGTGGTACGTTCTGGACGCAGAGACTACCGACCTGGTGGCGATCCACACTGACGGGAATGAGCAGCTGTCAGTGATGCGCTTCTCTGTAGGTGGGTGGACTCAACTTCAGTCATCCTGTTTCCAGACCAGCTGAAAAGTACCAGCCTGTTTCAGTGAGAGTCATGAGAGAAGTGAACTTCATGTCCCAGAATGCTCCTCTGTGTGTCTGCAGATGGAAGTCTGTTGGCAGTTGGATCTCATGACAACTTCATTTACCTCTACACCGTCTCTGACAGAGGACGCAAGTACAGCCGCTATGGGAAGTGTACAGTAAGTCTGTCTGTTGTTTGTGCTCTTTAACATTCCTTCTTTCATCTAACCACTTTTTGTAGTTTTTAAATACTATTTCCTGATATCAGGTGTGCTGTTTTGAGACTCAACAGCACACATCCCGCCTGTCACAGGTCATTCTTTCAGTTATAGGTTATAAAGCAATGCTGTGAAATATGTAAGATGTAAATTTAAAGTTAATTTATTTATTTTTCCTCTCAGTGAACTCTCAGTGCCTCCTGTTTTTTTTCAATGTGACAGCTGCACATTGTAGAGCCCTTTTATACTTGGAACAGCAGATTTAAACATGAGACTTATTAGCCACAGTACCTGCAATGTAAAACGGACTTCAGCAAAGTCAGGACAAAACATGACAAGTCCAGTCTGCGTGTGCTTAGCCTTCATCATTTTGTCAGAAATGTGTTGATTTTATCCAGAGCAAAGGGCAGAAATGAAAGGAGGCACTTTCTGCATCTGATTTAAAATCTGAACATCACATCCCCTGCAGCAGGTGATGCTGTGCAGCATCAGTTACCATGGTGATGTAGGCTAGCATCTTTAGGTAACTTCCAGAGCAAACTGTAGGCACTATAACTTTAATTTAAAATGAACGACAGGAAATATAATCCATTTAGCAAAAACTATTTACTTGTCAGGAAAACAAAGCTTCACGATAGAAAAAGGATTTGAGCCAACAGTGTTAGGGTTACCTGTCACTCACTAATAAGGTAGACATCAACATTTAATACGCGCATGACCACTGAAAGTGTAAATCTGAGACGTTGTGGCTCTTCACATTGTGTTTGTAGCAAACAGTTTGGGCGGAAGAGGAGTGTGGCTGTGTCTGATGTTAAATGCATCCATGTTTAAAACCTCAGGAGTAAGGTATCACCCCTATATAAATGTACAGACTAACCCTGGAACAGAGTGGAGGATCATTGAATGATCAGGGGCCTCATTTATAAAACTGTGCATGGATTAAAAAAAGATGCCATACGAACGAAACACAGAACATTTGTACGCACAAAAATATTCTGATTGCAACATTGTGAATAAAATGTTGCAGCCTTCACAGAAACCACCTGAGTGACTTTGTAGCATCGTGTAAGAAAAAACAACCCTCGTCCCAAGCTTTGCCCTCTTTGTATAATGTTAGTTAATTCAAGATTTAATTATCATGTGCACAGTTATGTGGAGTAGTCACTGGCAATAAAATTCTTGAGTCTCAGGCTCTCTTAAACAATGTTAGAAATATTTTGAGAGAGAGACCACACAAGCAAAAAGAAAAATAGATGTAGAAACTAAAATAATTGATAAACTTAGTAATAAAATAAACTATAAATAATACAACTAAATACAATAACTAATACAATTCTGAGAATGTGGTTGTTTAAACTGCAACTATCAGCACTTATAAAATTAATACCATCATAAAGGGGTTTATGTGGACAACAGACTTAGAGTCTGTTGTGACAGTTTCACAATAAAAGATCATCATCATCATCTGGACACAAAGCAGTCAGAGAAGACATCACACCTGCTGCTTATATAACTTCTATCAGTACCTTTCTGACAGAGAATCCAGGTGGGTCAGACTCTGTACATGTGTATTATATTAACAGAGGGAGAACTACAGATCCCATAGTTCCCTGCTGCTAAAACAGTCAGTGTGAGATTGTTGTGTTCATCAGTTTTTTGCTTGTTTCTGCAGGGACATTCCAGCTACATTACTCACCTGGACTGGTCACCTGACAACAACTTCATCATGTCCAACTCTGGAGACTATGAGATCCTCTACTGTGAGTAACTGATACGTCAGCACTGCAGCACTGTGTACTTAAAGTATGAAATTGTTGTGTATAACAGTCGTGTCTTTTTAGGGGACGTCCCAAATGGCTGTAAGCTGATCAGAAATCGTTCAGAGTGTAAAGACATTGACTGGGCGACGTACACCTGCGTACTAGGATACCATGTGTTTGGTGAGTGCACCTGAAGACCTGTAAACATTTACACCTGTAAACATTTACACCTGCACACCTGTAAAAGTTTACACCTGTTGTGGCGCGGGCGGCTCACATGTCCAACGGCCTTGATGTCTCAGTGCAGCGGATGTCGATATGACGCTGCCTGTTCTTCTGTTTCCGTTTCATTTTAAAAAGAATAATTTGTCCTGAAATCATCAGAGAGAAACAGAGAAAGCAGAAATTCGGAAATTCTGATTCAAAATGAAATTTGACAATAAGAAAAGTCTTTCTGAAACATTTGAAGATGTGACATTGCAGAGACTTTAGACCAGATGATGAAAAATGCTGAGCTCAAATCAGTCTTTTGTGTGTTTTCTGTTTGTGTCTGTTAGGTGTGTGGCCAGAGGGCTCCGACGGCACCGACATCAATGCTCTGATCAGATCACACAACAGGAAGGTGATCGCTCTGGCCGATGATTTCTGCAAAGTTCACCTGTTTGCTTACCCGTGCTCCACACCTAAGGTGAAAAACACACACACACACTGATCTCATACACAGTGATCTCACACATGCACACACACACTTATATCACACACACACACTTTTACAGTACTTTCTTTTTATCATTTTCATTTCTTTTATGTTTTTATATTTCTATTATTTCTGTTTTTCTTCTTAAAAGATTCCTCTGATCTTTTAAGTTAATTGCTTGTATATGAATCATCTTGGCAATAAAAGTGACTCTGATCGTCATTTTGTTGTTTGCAGGCTCCCAGCCATAAGTACAGCGCCCACAGCAGTCATGTGACCAATGTCAGCTTCCTGTTCAATGACAGTCATCTGATCTCCACGGGGGGGAAGGACACCAGCATCATGCAGTGGCGTTTGGTGGAGAAATCGTCGCTGTCTCTTACCGATGGTCTCGTCTCTAACTCCACCCGGCCAGACCCTGTCTTCATCCCGCCCCCTACCACTATGGCCACGCCCACACAGGAACCCGCCTCAACCCCGACAGCCAACGGGACCCAAGAACCCTCCTCAGAAACCCCGCCCCCCTCAGAGCTAGCCCCACCTGCCTCAGAGTTGACCCCACCCTGCTCTGAGTCGACCCCACCGCCCTCAGACAGCACGGTGAGTCTGAAGGACAGTCTGGAGCCGAGCGATGACACGGCCACGCCCAGCGACGAGGGGCTGCCCCCCCTGACCCCCCCCTCATAGACAGAGTTGCTCTGTGTGTGTGAATGAGAGAGTGTGTGATGATACGTCTGTCTTTGTGAGGACCAGGATGAGTTTTACACCGTGTAAGGACATTTTTTTGGTCCTCACTTCGTTTGGACTTTTTTGGATCCGTCAGGTTTAGGTTCAGTTTTTAACGGTTTGGGTCAGACTTGTAGCTGTGATGGTTCAGTTAGACTTGATACAAAACTGTACATATTTCTGTCAACTCTGAACGCACAGATATAAAACTCACATTGGCTCCTTCAGTGTGATTTCTCTTCCTGAAGAAAGCGTTATCTTTGATGTCCCCCCAACAATAAAGCTCCAGACATCATCTTTCTGTTTTTCAGTTTCCTTCAGTCTCTCACTGATCAGTGACGGTTGTCTGAACATGATCCACTGATCCAGAGGCTGCTGATTCACTTTAATAGAGGCAGTTTTTCAAAATGTGAACAAATAGAATCAAGAGTGTTACTTGTTTGTTGTCGGTGTTTGGGGATGAGAACATGTGTTATGTCAGCGTGTGTGTGTGTGTGTGTGTGTGTGTGAGTGAGTGTGTGTGTGTGTGTGTGTGTGTGTGTGTGTGTGTGTGTGTGCGTCGGGACCCAAATCTGTGTCTGCATAGTGCCGTGTTCTTTCTCAGTTTGAACAAACATGTGATGTCACAGTTTGAAAGACCTGGAGAGTTTCATTTACCTGAGCAGAGACTGAAGGAGGAACAGTTACCTGACACACACACACCTGTTAGACCAGGACATCGGCTCTCATCCCTAAAATAATTTTTAAAAAAAATTAGGTTTTAAAATCTCACCTTGACACAAGTGTGACTCTACTGTCACAAGGGGGGCAGACACCAGAGGACAGGTGGGTGTACCTGAACATGTTGAAATATCTGTAATGTTTCACTTTAGCTTAAACAATGAAACTTTACAGATGAGATCCTGCAAGTCTTAAATGTCTTTTAGAAATATGTGATTTTCAAAATTTTGGTTTCATGTTTTTTGGAGATAAAAACTTCAGCATGTTTTTCTTTTATTTTTAACAAACATAATTGTTGCTTCAATGAAAGGGATCATAGAAAATGAGCTGCAGACTTTAAATCATAAAATCCTTTAACAGCGACACTGATTTTATTCATTCATGTTGCGCCACATGTATTTAACATGTATGAAATATGAATTAAAGGCCAAATTAAAATGAACGAGTAAACTATTGGATATAAAACAGGAAACTAGAGGTGCGTCTTAGTTTCTTACATGGCATAACACCAAAAATATTCAGGAAATATCTGGTTCACTTATCAGAAGTTTAAGGTCGAATAAGCCTGTAGATGTAAAAATGGGTTGAGGGAAATCAACTGCAGCTCCCAAGGTGCATTTTACTAACAACCAATCACAGAGCTTCACTTTCTGTGGTCTCAGTTCAGGTTTAGGTCTTAAAACCAGTTGGGTTTAGTCTGCTGTGGTCTTAAAAACACTTTTTGGACCTCTTTCAAGAGTCCCTCACCTGCAACAGGTGAGCCCAGTGTCGAGAGATTGAGGCTGAAGCTAAATTAACATTTGTGCAAACAGGAAGTTACGTGGATGTAAAGAAACATGAAGTCGGTCTCCAGAATAAAAACTGTGACTCAAATGTTTTTTAATAATCAGAATCCAGAGTTGTCAGAAAAGTGGATCCATGTGAGATGTCTCTCTCTAACAGGATCTTTGCTGCAGCTCTGTTTGTATATACTGCAGACGTCTGTGTGTATATTTCTGTTCACCACCAGGGGGCAACAGCTCCTCAGCTACACTGTAAAATACTCAGTTGCCCTTCACTTCAGTGCTCACGTCACTCAGCCAATCAGGTCGCAGGAATTGCCTGAGACTCTTGTGATTGGCTGATTTTCAGTGACCCACTGAATGACTGCTGATGTTTGTTATTGTCTCTTCTGGACCATTTCTGTTCAAAATGTTTTCTGGATGTCATGATGATATCATTCTGGGGGGCAGGGCCTATCAGGTGAGGTAGGGAATCATATTTTGTCTTTTTAATACTCTTCATCTTTAATTTTATCATATTTTCTACGCTCCTCTCTGAAGGGCTTGTACAGAGTTCAGGGACTTACCTGGATGTCCAGGGAGGGCGGGACTCTGGGGATTTTGGCAAGGGGGGGGGGTTTAAGCGTTTGTTTATTTTCCATCGTTAACGACATTGATACCCAAAATGATGATGATGCTAATGTTCATGTGACTGTTTTGAGCCAATCATGTCTTCTCTCATGCATTCCTGTCAGATGACAGACTGTACTGAAGATTTCAACAAAAAAAATGCAAATAAATCTTTTGAAAATTTGAAATTGATTTAATTTTCTTTTCATTTTGCTGCTGTTGCTTTAGTGACGGTTTGGGGGCAGTCTGGGGTGGGGGGCTGTCTCAACAACATCTTCAGATTCTTAGTCTTAAAGAGGCTTTTCTTTATTTTCTATAATTCAGCTTGTTTTGTGGCTGTTTTTTGTTTGTTTTTTTGTAAACTGACAAATACAAATAAAAAGACCTTGATCAAAAGAGGCTTTTCACTCAGGTAATATATTTATTTTAGTACTCACTAAACTCTCAGTGCCTCCTGTGTATTTCTAATGTGACAGCAGCACATTGTAGAGCTACTTAAACTTTATGCACAATACTCAAACATTAAACTGAAGTGATTTCCACAAATTCTTTATTATTGGACAGTGTCAAATCTAAATGCTATTCTGAAGTTTTTCCTAATCAAAGTGAATTAACCTGCAATCAATGCCAATAGACTTTTCTAGTGGCCTGAAAATAAATTAAAAACTAAAATAAAATTATAAAACTTAAATTTCCAGAGTAAAAAATGTGTATTAAATATTTGTCCAAAAAAACATCAACAAAGCCTCAGCTGTTCTTGTGCCTAAAATTAAGTACTAAAGTTAAAAGAATCCGAATCTAGTTTTGACTCAATTTTTTCACTTTTTCAAATTTTGTAACAAAAATTAAACTTCAGTTAGTCATTTATTTACATTTTTAGTTTTTTATCTATTGTTCCTTTTATCTCTATGCTACGTATTATTTGTTTACTGTGTCTCTATTTTATGTCTTTATTTTGCCTTTATAGTGACTTCAACGGAAGATTTAGAAAGTAACTATTTATTACCCTTTGGAGAAGTTACTAATTATTTATTACAACGTCGAGATAAAACCACTGTGCGAGCTGAAAAGCAGACGATATAAAATGCTGATTAATCAGTAACTGCGACAGTGCAGAGTGACTGTGTCCCCAGTAACAGAACACCAGGTATGTTTCTGAACATTGGACTGGTCACTACCACCTCACATGGTGAACCAGTGTTTGCACACATTCTTACCATTACTTTCAAATGTTGTCTGTAATTTGGTAAACTCACATGATCCTCCCACTTCTGTGTGTCCATCTGTAACATGATGGACAATTTATTTTCTCCTTGAGCGTATTCTTACTGTGAGACACTGAAATATTGATTAATTCACTATTAACAAGGAATATGTATATATTATATCAAGTGTAACTTTCACATTTTCAGGTTATTGTACTGTACAGGAGTGTATTTCCACAGTGCCTGACCCAAATACCCTTGTGATTGTTCCCCGTTAAGCAGAGATAGATAGATAGATAGATAGATAGATAGATAGATAGATAGATAGATAGATAGATAGATAGATAGATACTTCATTAATCTCCAAGAGAAATTCACATGTCCATAATTCTACATGTATGACCACCATCTGACATTAATGAATGTCTCATACATGCGGATTGTCCAATATGCTATTAATGCTATCTTCTTTTAGGATTAGGGTTGGAGGAAAAGGGCACAAGAGAATCCATAAACAGCCTGCAGCTGAGTAAATTTGGCTTTTGGGATTTTGTTATTTTGAGTTATGTTGGCACCTATTATACTCATCTGCTGCATTTATTACTGACCTAGTGATCAAAATAGTTATTTAGAGTTTACATTGCATGAAAGTAAGTTGAAATCTCTCCATTTTTGTCACTGAATGCAGACAGCTTTAACAGTGCAGTTTATTTGAAGTCAAATTAACCTTGAACAGTATTTTTCAAACTTTGAATGTTTTTGAGTTCATTTAAGTCCACAGAAACAGCAGTGACACATGACTCAAAGTTCAAAAACTGACCAACTGTAAATACTCATGTTTAAACACTGAGCTCAGATAAACAACACACTTTATTCAGAGAAATCTCCCCCACAACAATTTTCACATCATGTGGTTTAATGATCAGCGTTTACTGGGCTGCGATTGGCTCAGGCATTGCAGAGGTCGGTATAGCAGCAGGCCCAGCCAGCTCTGTCACAGTTCCCCAGAGGAGTGCAGCCTTTTTCTCCACTATCTGCAACAGAAAACAGTAAACACATCAGAGCCGTGTTATCAGAAAGAACCAGATAATGTCCTGGTCTTACTAGTTAATTAATTTTAAAATCTCAATTTGAAACTGGCTCCTTTTGATGGTTAGGGTTAGGGTTAGGATTGATGCTGATCCGGCACCAATCCTCCTGTCAGTCTCACAGTCCATTTTACCCTCACTTGTGAACAAGACTCCAAGATAACAGACAGATAAAAGACTACTGCAGACTCACACAGACAGTCTCCCTTTCTGAACATGTGCTTAAAGTCTCCATGAGCTCGTATCAGATGTTTTAAGTCAAATTAGGTGATGGAGAACAACCTTTTTCTCTCACATTTGCCACAGTGAATAGCCGTATTGAAGCTCCATTGATGAAGCTGGACTCAACTCAGACTGAACAAACTCAGTATTGATCAATTCCGAGTTCAGGGATAAACTCAGACTGCGCTGACCCCTCGAACAGACCCACCTACATTAGGGTTAACTGTGTCCTTCACAGGAAACTGGACTACATGAGCAGGTCGAGGACTCACCTCTGGTGTAGCAGGCCTGTTGGACTGAGCTTGTGCAATCCAGCAGCTGGTTTCTGACCATCAGGAAGTCCTCGCCATAACACTTGATGCGAACATTTCCAGCTGCAACACAAACACACCTGATCAGAGACACTTTTACTTGGTTGGATCACACTTGAGATTTATATGAAGAGCTCTTTGATGTGTTTTATTGTGTTATTAATACGTGTAGCAGAACTGCAAGTGTGAAAACTCAGTGGAGTTTGTTTCCTCAGACTGTCACTGTTATGCATTCAGGTCAGGAACAGTCAGGAACAATCTCTGTGCAATAACTTCTAACACAGGTCTGGTGGACCTTGTGTGTTTCCTGCCAATTGGATGACCTGCCTTGTCCTGATGAATTTCACCTGCCCCTCATTAGTAGAGTTTTCAATGTGGATTTAATCTGAGTGCTTCCCTCTGTGTCAGTTTTTCCTCCTTCTCAACCATTTTCCTATTTTTCCTTGCATTAGTGTTCTTTGGCTTTTGGCTTTTTGACTGGTTTTCTTTTGACCTCACATTTGCCTTCTCCTGTCTTGATTTATCTTGTATTTATTTATCTTGATTGCTGTCCTGTGTACCGAATCCTGCTTGCCTGAAGTAAAGGCTTTAATTATTTTTCATCTTGTATTTATACCTGTGTCACTTTTGTGCATTTTCTTTTTGCTGATTGCATATATGCTTCCTACTGCAGCCTCTTTACTCCCTTCAGAGCAGATCATTGGCTGAACCTCCTGAGGCAGATTCGGATGTTAACAGAGGTCAGTCCTATAAATAACTTAAATAGCTAAAAGAACAGACAGTTTGAAGTGTTAATTTGTTGTGTGTTTCTATTGATTATCAATTGTATGTACAGACTCGTAAGAAAATGAGTTGGTTTTGTAAATCTGAACTCAGGGGTGTGTGGTGTAATGTTCTGTAAGTGTGAGTTCAATATCTGGTTATCCTCGCTTCAATGTAAAGAGTTAGATATGTGAATGTTTGCTATCTTACCTGAGCAGAGCGGCAGCAGCAGCAGCAGCACCAAGTAAACCTTCATGTTTTTGGTTTTCTGTCGTTGCAACTCAACAAGCAGCGAAAACTGAGAGACGACAAGAATGAAGCTGGACTTTTATCTTCTGCTGACACACACACATGAAGGTAACTGCCCCCAGAATGACATCATCATTGCAGATAGCTGATCTGAAGACAAACTGAACTGAAGTCATGTTGGCTCAGAAGTGTTTGTCCAGAATTGTCTGTACATATGTTTGTCATCTGTCATGAGTCCACCTTGTCTCAGGGTCAGTTGGCATTTATGCTGAGTCATGACGTGACGCTGTGCCTGAGGTTTATGCTGACTCATTATAGGCTGGTCAGTGACTGAGGCTGACATTAAATGACATGAGCATTTTTCTTAGACTTTGGACCCTGAAATAACTTTTAATAACTTTTCTGTATCCCACAAAGAAGTTGGTATTGATCTGTGCTAAATGATAAACTAGTGGATAGCTAGCTCTGTTTCAGTATATGGTCAGACCACATAACACACACTGGACTTAAAAAGCTTAGCATGTGTGACCACTGGAGAACATGTCCACCTAAACTGAATGTTACCCCATAGAGTACAACATTGGGTTAAGTTGCTCTGTTTTATTCTCTTTTTTTTTGGTGATCTGTAATGTGCATGTTTGCTTGTGAATTTATGAGTTGTGAATTTCAGTGCTGTATTAAATTGCCGCTAGAGGGCGCCATGTGTGTAGACTGTGTTGAGAAACTGCACTGTGCGCTGTGTGTAGGAGAGGAAGAGAGCCGAGCCCGCGCTGATGTGACCGCAGCGTGCGAGAGAAAGCTACCGATGGTGTGTTTATAAATTGTTTTAATACTGTACAAGAGCTTCCTAAGTTGTTTTTTTATTTTTTGTGAGAGTCCCGGACCGTTGACCGGAGGATTTGTGTATTTCTGTTTGAGCTGTTCGTGATGTGAACTCCGGTGAGTATTCATTCTCTATGTAAATTAGCCACGAGGATGCTAAATGCTAACATGCTAACCGCAATTAGCTAATCCTTTATTTTATTAAAAAAGAACAAAACAACCGGAGTTGGACGAAGACGTTGTGGTAATACTTTTGTGGGAGTTAACAGACTTTTGGTGATTGTTTTATCTTTAAAGGAGAGTAAAAGTATTCTGTTGTTATTTCAATGCACTATGCTTGATTTTTAAAAGTACTATTTTATTGCATGGGGGCTGATGTTCATCAATTGTGTTCATAATACATTGAATGGGTTTGAAAGGAGACAGTGAATTTAATTTAATTTTGAAATAATTAAAACTATAATTTTTTTTCAACTGGAAATATGCTAAGTGTGAGTGAGACAGAAACCATGAGAAATTGAGTTAAAAAGGGTTGTGTGACATTAATCTGATATTGTTAAAACACAGTAATGTTGACTTATAAGAAGTACAAAGCTTGATGTCACAGGAAATAATAAATGATTATTTCCTGTGTTATAATGGTTATTTCTAAAAAAGTGTTCAATATTATAGGTTACACTTTGAGTTAGAGAAAAGATATATAAATACTGTACAGTAACTGATTTATTCCCTGCTATGGCCAGGATTTCCTGCACGACACGAAGCATTCTTCATCTTCCTCTTGATGATCTCTCTCATGATCAGTTAGGTAAGTGCTATCTGAACTGTGTTACATGAAGTTCCCACAAAAGATAACCTGCTTACCTTAAAATGATAGCTAATTCTAGCATTAGCTAGTGAGTACAAGCTACTAAGACTAGAGCTGTGAACAGTGAGCTGTACTCGATGACAGTGTCTGATGAAGCTGAGTGTGCCACAGATAGCAGCCTCAGTGCTGCGCTCTCTCATATCTTTTGTGTTTTTGTGGGTTTTTTCATTTTCAGCTCCACCTCAGTGGTCACATTTACCAGAGTAAAACTTTACTGGTTTTCTTCAAACCACAAAGTTTTACGGAGATTTCGATTGGAGAAGCAGCAGCTTTCTATGGGACTCACAGTCAAAAACCTTCCTAGCACAGCTCACTAACCTGAACCCTAAATAATAATATGTATTATTTAATTTTCTGTGCACCTCTTTCAGACAATTCTCTTTATCCTCGATGACAATTTGACTTCCTTTTTCTGCGCTCTTAATGATAATATTTTCATTAATTGCCAGTTTGTTGAGTGCCATTCTCTCCTTCTCCATGATGTTTTGTTTATATTTGGCTTTTATTTTGAAATTCTGGAACGCTTTGATGTCCTTGTTAATTAATTGTTTAATTTCGTCGGATATGATGCTCAAATTCGGTTCCCAATTGGAGGAGGAGCTGAAAGGGAGGGCCTCTCGTTGTCCATTATGATCAAAGTAATCTAGCAGTTTGAGTCTGCGGTGATACTTATGGAGGTCCCTGCGTAATTCACTGCGGTGGGTGTCGGGATAAATGTGAGTCCTTTTTCCAAAATATTGTTTTCTTTTCTGTCCAATTTAAGTACCGAGGACAAATAGATAATGTTTGTGTGTCGGTAATGGTAAATTTCATCATAATAACTGTGTTTGCAGTATCAGTGTCTTCTGCTAAGCCTACGTGATAGAGGAGTGATCTTTATAACCGATGTTCTGGGAAAAGTGTTATTCCCATAACCACTGTTTTAGGATGCTTCTGCTGCTTGCAACCATCACACTTTTTACTCCTATGCCTTATTTGGTGGTAAATCATATTCTGCTGTATGATTGGTTGACTATGTATGTTCACTTTCTGATTTGCAATAAAAAAGTGACACTCTCAGAGGTGGGTGCTCTTTCTGACTTACTGAACAACTTCTTTGTTGTTGGGTGAAATGCAGGGAGCCCTCAGATCTGAGTAGCGCACAAAAAGACATTTTTGAGTCTTTCTGCAGGTCCTTCATCCCAAACACCATCAGACTGTTTAATGCTGCTCTTTAACACCCTTATTGCAACAAACATTTTTCATTCTTCATATCTCAATAGGATGGATCTTTACTGATGTTTTCATCATTGCACTAATGTTTACTGATGCTTACTGATGTTTACTGAGGTCCTAGTTATGCACTTTATGGTCTTTTTTCCCCATTCCACTCATTATTTAAATTGTAATTTCCTATCTGCTATTTATCCATATGCACCTGTGCAATAACACCTCACCACTGCACATCAAACTGGGTGAGGCTGTGTGTATATAAATACTGTTGCTTTCTTTTCTGTTATTTTACTATTTATTGTACATACTGGTCTTTTTTGTGTCTTTATCTGCTATTTTGTCTGTTATTTAATGTCTTTTTCTTTACTGTGTGTTTTTTTGAGCTACTGTAACAGTGAAATTTCCCCACTGTGGGATCAATAAAAGATCTTAATTCTTAAGAAGACTTCATTTCTCACTTGACCACATCTGACAAATTTCCACGACATGTTGATACCATTTTCCCTCCTTACATGTGTCATGTTTCGATGTCATGTTGTTTTCTGGTCTTGTCTCGTCATGTCTGAGTTTTCATGTCGGCCATGTATCTTGTGTTAGTTCTTGACTCATCGTGTAAAGTTTACATTACAGTCATGTTTCTGGTTATTTGTTCTGGCATGTCATCTTTTATTTTGAAATCATCTCTCCCTCATGTTTCATGTCTCTTTACTTCCTGCCTCAGCGTTTCCCTCCTGTCTGATTGTCTGCCCCGCCCTGATTGTGTTCACCTTTTCCTTGTTACCTCTTGTGCATATAGTCTGTGTCTTCCCTTGTCTTGTTGCCACATCATCAAGTCATGTTCTACATTTTATATGCCTATTTGTTTGCTCCATGTTTCATGTACAGGATCTAGCTTTTCATGTGATATTTTTTTTGAGTTTGCAGTGATTTCGGATTTGTCTTGTTTTTTCGAGCCTCGAGCTACCTTGTTTTGGACTTCATTTTTTGCAAGCCTCCTTTTGTTAATTAAAGCCCTTTTTGATTTGAAGTGTATTCTGCATTTGGGTCCTGCCTTGCCTTGTGCCTTGAGAATCGTAACACTTTGTTACAACACATTTAATTGTCTAACCCAGTTTTTCAGGATCCAGGTCCGTGGAGTGTTTGGTCCAGTGTACCGGGTCACAGGGGTGGAAGTCTGTCCTTTCCACCCTGCTGAGATAGCTGAATTTGTTTCTGATTTTATTGTTTGATTCTTTAATGAGCTCTTGTTGGTACATCAGGAGTCTGTCGGAGTAATGAATGAGGGACACAAGTATGGCAGCCATTGGAAATGCAGTACTTGCTGTAGCCACTAGCTGCATTAATTCCTTCCAGCTTGTGGCTGGTGATTGCTCTTGTAGGCAGTTGTTTAAGCCGACTGAGAGAATTACTTTTTCCACCTGAGGTTGCATGCACAGTTTACGAAGCAGTGCAGTGATGTGGATGTGTGGTCTGGAGTCAGTAAGTACTTGAATGTGGGTTCGAGTCCTCCAGTATGAGGATATTGGCTTTTCAACTGTGATTTTCCAGTCCTGCAGCTTGTGAGTTGCGAGGATGGACATTGGGCTCGGAGCTCGGAGCGTCAGTGTGTGCGTGGGTAAGGTAGGTGGTTTCTGCCGAGGGCAAGACTCAAATTGGAGTGTGTAATTTTCAATCAGTTCTGTTAATTCGCTCTCCTTCATCATCATTCTGGCTTAGGGGGAATGTTTTGTCATTGAACAGAGTTATTAACAGGATGTGGAGGGAGATCAGGCAGCAGCTCACAGGAATTTGGCTGCTTCGCCAGGACGCTGAAGTGGTTCCAGAGCAGGACCACCATAGTGAAGAGATGCCACGTCTCATCCTACACAGTAAGTCGATGGACATATTAAAAAATAACATGATATTATAAACAAGATAAGAAGAACGATTTAAAAAGGTTAGACGGTTAAGCACAAAGAAAAATATATAAAACGAGTTTAAAATCTTGATAGACACCCAAAAAAATATTAAAAAAAAGCTAAGAAAAAAAAAAGTCAAGTCAACTTTATTGTCAATTCTGCAGCATGTACTGGACAAACAGAATTGAAATTGTGGTCCTCTCTAACCAGGATGCAAAAGTACAAAAAAAAAAAAAACTAAATAACCATCATAAATAGAGAGACAAGTTAAACAAGGCAAATTACACTCAGTGCAATATATTTATGTGGTAACAGTGCAAAAAAACGATTGAGGTAGCTTATGATCTGGTTCGAGTGGTTAAAGTGGGTGCTTGTTCTTGAAGTGGAGTTCAATTGTTGATGGTGAGGGAGAGGGTGGCAAAAAGTTCAAGTGTTGGTGGGGGGGTGCTAGAGTCCAGGATGTGTGTGTGTGAGAAAGGGGGGGGGGGGGGCAGCAGGCTGAAGAAGCTGTGTGATGGGTGGGTGGGGTCTCTCACAATGCAGAGGGTTTTACAGGTGAGGCGAGAGTTGTAGATGTCTTTCAGGGAGGGGACAGAGGCACTGACGATCTTCTCAGCTGCTCTCACGATGTGCTGGATAGTCTTCCTGCAGGATGCAGAGCAGGCACATTACCACATGGTGAGGCTACTGGTCAAAACACTCTCGATGGTGCCTCTGTAGAAGGTGCACATGATGGGGGGCTGGGGCTCTAGCTTTCCTCAGTTTACAGAGGAAGTAGAGGCACTGGTTGACTTTCTTGGCCAGTAATGCAGTGTTGATGTTCCAGGACAGAACTCCTCAGTGATGTGCACACCCAGGAACTTGGTGCTGCTCAGCCTCTCCACCGTTGATGGCGAGAGGTGCATGCTGGGAGCGTTCTCCTGAAGTCCACAATAATCTCCTTCTCTTCTCCACATTCAGAGAGAGATTGTTGTGTTCACACCATAAGGCCAGGCGGCTCAAGTTGCTCCTGTCATCTGTCTCATCGTTGTAGCTGATGAGACCCACCACAGTCGTGTCATCCGAACTTAATGAAAAGGTTAGAGCTGTGCAATAGTGTGCAGTTGTGGGTCAGTGGCGTGAAGAGGAGGGGGTTCAGCACACATTCTTGAGGGGCCCCCGTGTTCAGTGTTGTGATGCTGGATGTGCTTCTGCCAATCCAAACTGCCTGTGGCCTCCTGGTGAAGAAGTCCAGCAGCCAGTTGTACATTGAGGAGTTGATGCCCAGCAGGTTCAGTTTTTCTGTGAGCTGTTGGGGTATTATTGTATTGAATGCTGAACTGAAGTCTATAATAAGCATTCTGATGTAGGAGTCTTTTGTGTCCTTAGCAGTTTAAAACATCATCAAATGATATAAATACAAAGAGGTCTAAAGTTGGTGTGTTGTGAGACCATGCCATGTGAGACTCAGAGATAGCGATCTCAAAGTTAAAACATTAAAACTTCAGTAAAAGCATTAAAACATTCAGTGCTTTACACACACAATATAAATACAAGAAAAATATAAAAAAGGAAAATCATCTTAAATAAAAGAAAATACCATAGAATGTAGATAAGATCCAGCGTGAAAGCAACCTTTGTTTGTAAGCACAAGCTTTTTGTTAAAAGAATAAGGATTTTGGCAATAAAAGAAATAGTTGTTTTTGCACATTGAAAGTTCATTTTTCTATAGTGTTTTTTTCCAAGGGATGACCTTCTGGAAAGCTCTGACTGTATGGTTCTGGGGTAGAGTTCTTTAATCAATATTAAAGTTGTAAAATAAAAATAATTAAATGAAAAGAGACATAAACCTTTTTTAAAAAAACAGCCCCTAGAATGTTCAACATAGAGTCTGTATCTGTCTGTAACTGAACCAAGACAGGTGCCTCGTAACTCACCTAGAGTTGAATGTGGCTTTACAGAGCATCCATAAAGGGTCTGAATTTCTTTGATTTGTTTAACTGTAGTTTATACTGTTAAGGAAAGAATGATTTTCTATACCTGTGTGGAAACATTTGTCTTCGCCATGATGGCTTCAGCATGTCTGAGTGTGGCCCCTGGAAATCTGGCTGGAATTACAGCAGCGGTTTCAGAATTTGAGCAAAGCACTCACAAAAAATCATGTTTCAATCCCAATTGTGTGCAGTAAAACTCATTTAAAGCTAAATGTTCATAAACAGATGTGAAGTTTTAAGTAACCTTTGGTGATGTGGCTTCTGTCTTTTTTGTATATAGCAACAAAAGAAAATATTAGACAAAAACATAAAACCATGTGTTCATGGCTGGGTTCGATCCTTCACCCAAAGTGAAAATATTAAGTTCTATCTTTTAACATACTGAGCTATACGACCTATCATGTTAGCCTGCCATCTATTTGTATAACTATTCATTTCAAGTTCATTCATATGTCACATATCAAGTATATGTTTTATGCCATATTTGTGAAGTATGATCTGATAAAAGTGTCAGTAGTTGTACCTGTGAAAAAAAGGTGGCTGTGTTTTGTGCAACATTTAGTTTCACAAAGTCTTCTGTCAACTCACATCTGTTAGTGTCACTGAGGAATTGGTGTACAGTAAAGCACCAAAGCCTTCAAGCTGTAAACCAATGAAATGCTTCTGTCAAATCAGTGAACTAATGAAGCGCTTCGTGAAGCACCAGTGACGTCTGAAGCTTCAGACATCATCAGTCACGCAACACTCATCGGAGCTTCAGTGCTGTTTGCCCATCTCTAGTGTTTAGTGGATCTGTGTGTGTAAACCTGTGTTGTATCATGTGAGGGTGCCAGTGTAGTCTGGTTAAAGTGCAGTTGAGTTTGGACAGAATCGTTGAATACCTTGAATCAGGGTCATTATTGCAGGGCTAGGAGCTGCTGGCTTAATGGCTGTAGCTAACTTGTGAGTCATTTTGATAATGGAGGTTGGGGTTTTTTATACAGTCACATTTCTGCGGTGATGTTCATCTTTAATGAGTTTTTACATAATCTGAGCTTTTGTAGAAAAGTCTGGATCAGTGGCGAACTGGTCTGCATTGCAGCCCCTCTGTGAACCCACTGTGGTGGGGCCATTCCTCTTTTGCCACCTGTTGTTACATCCCGTGAGGGGGGGGGGGGGGGGGGTTCTTGATGGTCATGGTGGTCATGGCCTTCCTGGCCGTGTGTTGGCGGGTTGCACTTTTCGGCCCTTTCCGCTGAGGCATATGTGTGTCCCTCTCTGTGGCTA
>JBAJHX010000034.1:0-16715 GCA_037176925.1 Amniataba percoides
TTACCACAAATGTGTTGGGATAAATTCCAAGCAGTGAAATGCTGAAAGTCTAATCTGGGTGTGAGTTGAGGATAACAAACATATTAATTATCTGTGATATATTATGAACTCGGGGTAATTGGGCTTTCACTGTCAAGGGACCCAAACACTGGAACAGATGGCCCAGTGACATCAGGTTTCATAGCTGAATATCCATTTAAATACTCGTGACTTGCTGGCCTGCAAACTCCAGCTAGATGAAAGTGACAGGTTTGAGAATTGGGCTGAAACTCGCTCAAGTAGTTAAAGAAACAAAGCTACAGTAGACTCACTGTAGAGGAATAACACACTCAGTTTTGGTTTCACTGTAGACTACACATAATCACAAATATTCTTGTTGGCATGTGATGTTAAGACAAAATTTCTGTTGTGTGTAAAAAAAAAAAAAATCTGCCTTTGTTTCAATCTCCTCCATGACCCTTGAGCCAATATGTCACATGCTAGTAGTTATGAAACCATGATGTTGTTTATGCCAGTTATTTTTTTTTAAAGATGTTGAGTGAAGGCCCTAGAATGATTAGTTACCCTTTAAAAATCCATTGAAGGAGGTTATGAGTCTGAAGTTCAATTAAACTGCAATTTTTCAAGTTGGCAACCAAACCAGTTTCATTACAGATTTCTGCCTGTTTTTCTTGTCGTTCAAGTTCATTACGTACACCGATGGTAATGTTATTTACATTTGCTTGCTGGGATCAGCATGTCATGGTTTGTGCAGATGTATACTTGAATTGTTGGTTGTATTTATTGATATATTTTGTTTTCCAAAACTGTCCCAGAGATAACTTAAGAACTGAAATAAAATGGCAACCGAATCCACCATTACAAAAAGATGTGAATTTATTTTGACATACCTGCTGGGCTTCCCGATGTCAGATGTCCATGCACGGTTATAGAAGAAAAGAAGTCCCTCAGAAAATCCCCAGTGCGGCTCTATTCACAGGTCACTAACTCCGGGGCCTGAAAGAAAACAGAAGAAACACAAATCAGAGCTGCCATGGAGAGTGAGCTCACAACTTTAACCGACTCAGCCACCACAAATGCCCAGCGATCCAGGATAAACATCCTTGAAGAAATGTCAGTCCAAGGAAGAACATTAGCTGAACCACGAGAAAGAAAAAAGAGCCGTATGACTATGTGCAGTATCTTTCTCCTTGCCTGGTCAACTTGATCATTTTTCTGCATAAACAGCTGCCTGAGGATGGCTCATTACACCATCATTTGAGCTGGGGAAGACAAGTGAGTAGCATTTGCTGGGCCCTTGTCATTCAACTTTGTGGTGCAGACTTGGAGAGCGAGTGTCCCTTACTGACTGACAGACACATTGTCGAAATGCACATGAGCAAAAGTTTAAAGGAAACTCAATGGAGCACACAACCACGACCTTTTTAGTCACCGCATTTCACTGAGGAGCATGGGGAAAAAAAAACGTAGCTACCTACTGAGCAAACATGATCTACTTTACCTCAAAGAATCACCAGCACTGCTTGGTTAATCTGCAGCCGCCCGTGCTTGCTGTGGTTTTCTATGCTGACAGCTCTGTTCAATGAGTGGGAGAGAGAGCAGCGCACTCAGTCGACCGTAAAGCAGCCAGAATTAAACAGGCAACTGATTGCAGTGCAAGTATCCACAGCATATTTGAAACAATGGTTTACTTGTTCTTGTCTCTCAGTGTATCACACCGACAGGCTGCACTCGATGTGTAAGATTACGCTTGTCTGAGCTCATCTCCTGGGATGTTAAACTATAATGTGCATCAACATGTAAAGGTAACTCACTTGAAGCAATAATGCACAATAACCAAGCACATTTGTGTATAAGAATAATAGCATGTGTTTAGGTGGAAATACAAAGTTAAAGGAGGGAAAGTCTTAGTGATCAATCGAAATCCATTCTAACAACTAATGATATTGAGAGTAATGAATGTGGCAGTTTAAAGGTAGCCATACGATAGTTTGGTAAAAAATCTTGACATATCTTATTAAAGTATCTAAGTGAGTGTTATAGTCAGCTGTCAGCTAAAACATTTGGTGCTCAGATCCACCGGCCATCAGCTCATCGGGTGCTGTTGTTGACGACGTGGCCTGTCAGAACTTATACCAGCACCGTTCATTTTTAAATGAAGTGTTCACTGGGTTTTGAAAGCTTACCAATAAAATGCAATGCTTTAATCGGTTGAGTTCTAAGTAACTCAAACCATGTGAGAAAGTGGAAACATTTTTTTATAATGCACACTGTAGTGCTGACTGACTGAACTTTCAGAATTACCATCAGACTGAGGATTAGTTCTGTCGAAGATTATACTAAAACCTATGAATCCTTTTTTTTATTATCTCTTTTTGTCTTTTTCATTATTCTTGTTAATACGTCACCTTCAAGACCTTTTAAAGTATTACATACATTATTGGGTTTTGTTTCATGCATATGCAGTAGAGGTTTATAAAGAAACAGTGCAAAATGTAGATTATCTATAAATATCACAAATGACCCATTTAATGTTGCCGGTTTATATCAATGTCTTTATTACAACTCAAATTGTCTCTCTTTTTTTTATGAAACATTAAATGCAAAGTCAGTAAGATGTGAAGACAACTAATTCAGCAGCATCATCCATACTGCCACTGGATTCATAACAGATTATGAAACTGAAGGATAAGAGAAAATTAGGTCCCAAAAGTCTTAATGCCAGCTGGAATTGACTCACTATATCAAAGTTCAGCAGAACTGGCTTGCTCCACTTTCTAAGCCACACTTGCACGACTTAAATATGCTTTATCTGCTCTATTTACAAATTTACTGTCATTTCAAATCAGATACAGCTTCCCTGAGCTCAAATTGTTTGATGAAGACGACCAGACGTGTGAGCGACGGCTGCTGACATGCTGAAATGCTCACCTCTTCCACCAACTTACCAGTGCTGCTATTTTCATCCCACCCACTGATCAGCCTAATCCACTGTTGGAGGATTTGCGCGCTGTGGCACAGAGCAATTGTGCTGCAGCAAAATGAGTGTGGCTTAATTGGAGCAAAGACTTAATGAGGGTCCCTTGAGGATTATCATCTGTGGCTTAGAAATGGCCCAGGTAGCGGAAGACACGGTCAAAAGGATCAGCTCACAGCCTTCTAAATTGGAGTGACAGTGTGAAGCTGCAACTGTGCCAGTAGAATCTTAATTTTTATTATTATTAGTTTTTATTTTATTTTTTTACTCATGGTGTCCCTGGAGAGAGGGGAACTAAAGTGGAAATCTCTGAGGAAAACGTAGCTGCAGGACCACCAGTGTTGTGTTGTAGCAGGAGGAAAGTAATGGAGCATTTCCTTGTTCATTTTGCCCCAATACCTACAGTCCTACTGTGTTTGTGCTTACATTCATTGTGAATTAGGATTTTTTTAAATTAAATATTATGTTGCTACAATCGAAATAAAAGTTAATTGAAATTATTTTGGCTGAGTAGTTTTCTTCATTTTCATGAGATCAACAGTACCACTTTTTTCACAAAATCTTAATCTTTTACTTTTTATGTTCAAGATGAACTAATTAAAAGGGGCTGTATGTAATAATTGTCATGCATTAAGCGTTATCCATGACAACATGTGAACAGATTGTAGCATAACTTCAGAGCAGACACCTCTCATAATTATCATAATATTTCATCTTGTTCACTCCGTTCGCGTTTTCATCAAGCTAATATATCTCTGCTGAGCCTCTTGTTGAAAACCTGACTATCAGCAAATGATAAAACTGGCTAACAATCATCACTATCTTTTAACTACCTTATTGAAAATCAAGCTATCAACATGATGGCTTTCAATCAAGTTCAGTCTCATGCAGGTCATGTCATGTCGGCTATGGAAATGGAGAAATGTCCATTTCTTATTCTTTTTAAAAAACAGTATTAAATCTTAAAATACTATCGTTTTCTTTGTCTATGTAAAATAATGTAACATTTGGGATGAACATTTTTGCTTGAAAAATCTGAGATGACTAATTTACATTTAGATTATTTGTAGATTTTTTTCTGCTACTCAACTACACAATTAACTAACTGGTCGTTTTAGCTCCAAAATATTTGATCATTCAATTATTGTCATTCCTGTGGGAAACAAACACACATGACTGGTAAAGAGGTAAAGTGTCCCCGAGCACTCTGAGCAGTTTATTTCTCAGAGAGGCCCGTCTCCTCTTGACAGCCACAGATCAGATATGACTGACCAAGATAAATGGTTGGGCTCTAAAGTCAGATCAATTCAATCTAGCCACTGTCCTCGCCAGGAACAAAAGGCCACACTGTCAACAAGGCTCAGCTCACTTCAATGCTTATTCACTGTCTTTTCGTCCTTGTTACATAAATACCGGAAGCTGTGATTGTCCTGCTTTTTAAAGTTGAACAGGTAGCATTCTCAATCTCTAAAGTAGTGCAGCTCATTTGTATCTCTGTGACTGGATTTTTTTTGTTTGCTTTTTGTGTTTTTGTTTTTTTTTTTTTATCCTTTCATTTCAGCCCTGCAGGCAACAGAGTTTCTTGCGCGCAATAAAACCCTTTCAATCACAGGCTTGTTTCCGTAAGCCCGTGCAGTACATCACCATTTCACTGCTGGATTTACGGCCAGACTTTACATCCTCTATCATGAAGTATTTCACATTTCAATTCAGGGGGTTTCAAGGTCTGAAGTCAGACTCAAGGCGGGGCTGGAGTCATCATCTGCAACAGTGTTACTCACACACCCCGCACCCCGGGCAGCGATTTCATTATGTAGCAAGACATGAAGGGCAAGTCCAAGTTTGTGCATTCAGTTCAATTGATGACAGAAACATGCCAAAGGAGGCTTTTAGGCCCAGCTGCATTGATCGATTAAATTACATGTGCAAACGACAATCATTTCCAGTCTGTCACTTAATTGGGTATGAGTACGTCCTTACATTGACTGAATGAAAAAGTCACATATTATGACTGAAAATTCTTTGTAAATTGCATGCTTAGTGAATTTAAGATTTAATCCTGCTTTAGATTCTTACCAGATTTCAAGTTCACAATAATCTGATTTCTGGGAAATTTGTATTAGTCAGAGTAGATGTGGCTTAACCACGGACGTGCAAACATTGTATTTAACAAGCAAAAGCAGGAGTTCCCTTTAAAGTGTAGCTGATGGACTGAGTCAAAGCTGATCTCAGCAGGGCTGATTTGAGAGTTGACCTATCTTTGAAAATTTGAACAATCCAACTTCAAGCTCCCTCCGCATCTCTCTTTTTTTAAAATAATGCTTTTCTTTGTGAGCTTTCCTCTGTTTACTTGTGCTTGTTGCACAAGCCGTGGTTGGCAAAAGGAAGGATGAGCAGTTTACTCCTTACTTAACTGTTCAGTGGTTGTTCATTCACCTTGGTGTTCACTCACTGAACATATGACACTTGACAGTGTAAGCGCGTATGCATGAGAGGAGCAGTGATTGACGCACTGAGAGATGCTCCTTCTGGCTACGATTGGTTGTTTGGATCAAGGTGCAGTGGATTCTTGTCAAATGGCCTTAGAGGCAGCAGGTAGAGACAAAATACCCTAATTATTATTTTATTTTTTAAAACAGATTATCTGTCTTATGTCTCCCCTGCTACATCTTTAATAAATAGTATGGTGTCAAAATGAAATTACAGAATGTAATGTGTATTGGTTTGATGAATATAATGTCCATCCTGTGCGGAGACTGAAATATGAAGCTATTACAGTGACTATTATGGTGAAAACTTGCAAGAGCTTTGGTGCAGAGTTATGATTTATTTTAGGTTTTTGTGTTTCTACTTTAGGTCATATCTGAGCATATCTGCCATCTAAAAAATGAGGGCAGTAACACAATCTCCCATCCAAACTGACAATGAAGGACATGAGTCTAACAAATATTGCTTTAAAAATTACTTTTAGTAAATTATATTCCAATACATTGAATGTACAAGAGAATAAGACACCATTTTTAAATTCCTAGTAGAGTGCATGAAGGAAATGACAACAACTACATATTTTGACACTCGATTAGACAGTGTAACTCAGCTAAATGTGTATGTAGAGAGGCTGCCAGCCTCCAATGCATATCGCCTGGAGTACTTTTGCGGAAAAGTATTAACAACCTCCCCCATCCTCCTTTTCATCTGTCTCTCTTCAAAGAGAATAAAACAGAATAGACGAAAAGCAAATTCAGCTCTCTTACTTTGTTACATACAAAGGGAAAGGGAATAAAATAGACGGTATAGAAATATGAAGATTTTCAGTTCAAAAGGTCATTGAAATGTCGCAAGGAAATCACAATAACTTTTGGGTCCAAGGGATGTATTTCCAAACACATCTACACATGCAGGCAGCTTGGATGAAACACAAAAGGAAACAGTCGGGAAAGTCTCAGTAGTTTAAACATAAACAGACGGGGAAGAAAAGATGAAGGCAAATCCACCTGCCAGACTACATTAGTGATAAAAAAAATAATAAAAATAACAAATAAATAATTTAACATTTGGGACAATACATTTGGCCAGAAGACTCTGTAGGGGGCAGAAAAATATCAAAACCTTTGGAAAAGTTTAAAAAAGGCTGAAACAAGAATATATTTGTGCCTTTTGCCCCATGCTGAGGGCTCAGTGACCACCACAGTATAATGCTCCGTGAGTACATCCCTAAACAAAGCTGTAGTGCATCATTATCTGCAGCACAAAGAGCTTGATTCCCACAATGTCTCAGTAGATGTTTTCACTATCTACTGTCAAGAAAAATTAAAACACTTGCAACCAAATACACATAAGCATTGTGGATGATCAGTTGAAACGAGTCAAAGTTTAGTTTATTTAGTCACACATAATTATACCTGGGTATAATTATCGTGAAATGTTTAGGGAATGGCAAAAGTTAAGTTGCTTCCAAACCACTTGTAATCCCTAAAACACACAAAAAAGTATGTATTGTATTGTTGTAATAATAATGTAAGCACAATGTGTTTTGTTCTTCACCTTCATTCAATACCCTGTGAATGTCATGGGCAGATTGGTATTGGCTGACAAGCTGCGGCAACAATGCAATGTGAGAGTACGTAGGCTCACTGAATTATTTCTTGGAAAAGACTGTTAATGGTTATTCAACATGTAAAGCAGCAAGTATACAGTTCACATAACCAATTAAAATAGTGCCCAGAACATGGAGCTATATGGGTGATTAAAAAGATCTTTGATGTGAATATTCATTGGATTTTCTGTTGCGTTTTAATCAGTGTATAGTGACAGATATGAACTGAAAAAGATGTAAATTTCTTTTGCCTCCACTGTTCTCTCATAAAGTACCATGACATGCATTCATATAAGAACTATTTGATGTGAGGAATAGAAAAATATAGTGTATTCACATTGTGTCTTATTATTATAGCATTTATAATTGTGAATATTTATCATCACAGAGTATGCAGACCACAAATACTCTTTCTTACAGACACTTCCTCTGAAACTCTCTCTGTCTCTTTCTGTTTTATCGCATGCGGACATGCAATGTTTCATGCAGTGAATTTAGCTGAGGGAAGTGATTTAAAACTGCTGGCCTAAAGCCCTCACACCCTGTCACACAAGCGCGCAGATGACGTGAGACTCTGGGAACCTTGATGTGATAGCACATGCCACCAAATCCACAGTTAATTGGACACTTCCTTCACAACAGGCCTGTGGTAAACAGCAGCAAGAAAATAACAAGGCTAAGACAAGCCTCCAGAATGAACAAGAGGGAAAAGCCCAGATAACGAAACCAACAGCAGATGTGTTGTCTTCTGCAGTATATTGTGTTTAGAACAACAACTCGTCTTTGACTGTATAATCCTCAGCATTCTGCTAAACTGATTAGCCTTCCCATGCTTAACAGCTGGTATCTTAGCCCAATTTGTCCAGCTTGGAAATGTTAAGCAGAATCATGTCTGCTGCTCTCATCGTGCCAAATGGACATTTGTGTGTAGAAAATGGTCAGCAGCCAGGTACTGAGGACGGATTGCACATGATCAAAAAGGATTTAATGGAAGCAGATTGAGAGACAGAAGAATTATGGAAATATAGCTCTGCATTGTGCCGGATGTCTCAATTTTCATGAGCCAGTCCACGTGTGGTTGTTTGACTGCTGAACGATGCGAGGGTTTAGAAAGCTATCCAGCCGACTCGCTGGTGAAGAATGTCAAACATCTAAGCGCGCCAAAGAGACACAAAGAGTTTTCCAAATACGGTGGGCTGAAAGGAAAGTGACATATTTAACTACACGGGGATGCCCACGTTGTGCCTCGGCTCCACTTAGTCCACTTTTCTGGAATTCTGAATTTCTGGCTCCTGTGAGTGCCAAGACAGCAGCAAGCTTTAGATACGCATCCAAGTTTTAAAAAAGTCTCTGCAGAAAGTTAAAGATGATAATGTAGTTTTTTTCTGATTATGATGAAGCAATGTGGGAGGAAGTAATTAAGACTGATGGCAATTTTAGGACCTTATGGTAACATAAGTAACACCTCCTCACTTCATTTGCACCTCTTGATATAGTAGGCCACATTTTCTGAATTTCTGTGACACCCACACTGTAGTTAGATTAAACTAACTCACCCCATAGAAGACCTTTATGCTTATACTTAAGTTATGGCTAAACTATCATCACTATATGCTGAGATGATCAGAAAACAAATACACAGGCAATTCTTTTGGTTTTGCTATTTTAATTCAAAAGGTTTCATTGCACGACTGTAGACATTTACATTGTCTGTAATGCTGAATGATGTAAACTACTGTTGTTTTTTAGTTATTGTGAAAGCGTTTTGAGTCCTGACATTTAATGGCTGTCTCCATCTCAAAAACAGTCTAAATCCACTTAAGATGAGACAAAATTTTCATACATTGTTTTGCCTACTTTAAAGCTGTATATGGAGAGTTTAACTGGATTCAGTGTCAGTGATCAGGCTGATATGTCAGGCAAACAATGAAGAGCAAAGTAACCTGTCATGGTCTCATCAACACCAACAGCTCCACTGACGTGTGATCAAATTAAAAGGTTGGAGGATGTGAGTCTAGCGCTGTTGGTCACTCGTCAAGGTGCCTGTAAAAATTTCCACACCTGCCTCGCAGTGACAGCGACGCATGGAGGCATACCTGCTGCCTGTCAGTTACACTACAGCTCACTCTGGTCCTCACATCTGAAACGGAAAAGAGAACGGAAACACGCTCACAGAAGAAGGTGACATGAAACAAAGACTGGAACCTTTGTATTGGAAAGCGGCCAGTTTCTCCTGAAATGTAAAGATACGTTCATCAGGAACTCATCTTGTTAGCGAGTCAGCCCACGCTGGGCAGCCAAAGTCGTTGCAGTTAATCTATGTGAGACAATCAATCAATCAGTGAAACGATCAATTTACATGCTGTTTCTTGGAAATTAATAATACTGTTCAAAACGGGATTTAAATGTGATTAAGTAAAATGCAAAGCAGCTCTTACTCTCCAGTTCAGGGTGAAGCCTCAGCTGCTTTGTTTATGTGGCCAAAGCCATTATTTGTTGCATGATGAGGATCGATTCTTGTCATCAAGCAAAGGTTTAATAACTCAAAGAATTTAGAATTGATAAACTGTTTGTCAATATCTGCAGAGGACTGGTCATCAGATTTGCACCACGTGCTCACAGGCGGTCAGCGTACAGTCGAGTTTCTGCAGGAAGTGGAGGGCAGAACAAATGCCTGCCTCTAAAAAAAAAACATACAGGACATTATTTTCATCAAAAGCTACATCATCCTTATCTTCACATTAACAGTCAGGTCAGTGTAATGTGTCCACACTGACTCAACTATCTTTGTAGATAGTGCCGCTGTAAGTTGAATGGAATTATTGTGTAATATTAAATATTATGCACTTAAACAATGAATTGGCTCACCCCAAATAAAATATGACTGACCACTGTGAAAAAAAAATCTCTTTTTCTTTTTGTACCTGAAGCGTTTTCTATCAACTCAGAGCTAGTCTTGTGAAAATTTAATTTCATGGGTGACGATGATGCAGATGGGATACTGGTTTCCGGACAATTAGAATTATGTTATTTCGAAAATAAATCTGTCTCTAAGTGAGTCCCCGATTTGTCCCCTGGCACTGCGACAAGCAACTAACAGCTTCTTTCTCACACAAAGTTTTGCTTTGCCCAAATAACAGTCAAACAAAAATTCTGCACGACATTTTGCATGTGTCACTGTGAGCTCAGTACTGTGATGAGTTATTCTTGATCTAAGTGCCAGAGCAAATGTCTGCTCCGACTCTGCCTATCTCTATGACCCATGAACAATTATACATATCTACTATTATCATATTTCATCCGTTTCATGCAAATCCCTACTGTTTGTGTAGTGCTGTGCCCTCGGGAACCCGTTATTATTTTATTTTATTCGAGCTGCTGAATGTTTCTGTTATGTGACGGCATAAGTCTGACAAAATGACTCAGGCCTATGAATTAAGTATTTGTGCATTTGCCTCAACAACAAATGAGACGAACAGTTTGAGTCACGCAATGAATTCCAGCTGCATCACGCAATAAATAGTTATTTACGTTTCATTGTTTTCATCCCTCTCGATTAAAAAAGTACACAGTGTGCATATACAATTAAAATGAAAATGTACTGTTAGAAAATATTAACATGGTTAAAAATAATATTTAAAAAAAATAACTCAAAACAATGTAATAAAATTCTTATTTTCCTCTTTTGCACATGAAAAAAATCTACAGGAGTGAAATATATTGTAAAAGTACGATTCCCATTCTTTGTGTGTATAACACTGAAATATTGGAGTATTATGTCTTATATTTCTATGAATATTAGTTAAAAACAGAAACTTTTTTTCATGTACAAGGTCATTATCTCATATGTTTTGTAATGCTAAAACTATATAATACAAAACATACACGTCATAAACTTAAATCTTGGAAACTGTCTTTTCAGGAAACTATAAAAAACACGACCTAAATCAAAAATAAAAAAGATATTATTTACTAAAAAAAACAAGGACTATTTAAAAGTTTTTGTAACAATGTGACATAAATTCCTTCCTGCAGCCCTGGTTGTCAGAGAGGACAGCAACGTAAAACTACCTCAGCTCAAGCGTTCATCTCAGAGATAAAAATCTCCTTGGTGTTAGCAGAAATGTCAGATGTTATCTGCATCCTTTTTAATTGATTTCTCTCTGTCTTCCATCCAGACAGGTAATTCTTTGCTACACTCTCAGTCCTGCTTGTTACCGTCGATGGCAGCTGCCAGTGTACTCAAAGTCGTGCACCTGTAAGTCAACAAGATACAAAATGAGTCCATTGATTCACGTCTGTTAAAAGCATTTAATGTATTTACTATTGTTGTCAGAGAGACAAGTTTGCATTTTTTTCAATTTACCTTTCAACCCAGGGGGAAATCAATTGGCTTATCACCACCAGCAATGTGGACCGCCTTTGGATGATGTGATAAGAGACGAACATGACTGCAGAGTTGTGAGTCACAAATTTTCACTTTCTTTTATTCTTTCAGCATCACACAACTGAGTGTCTTTAACTGTTAAATCATATTGAGTGGAACAAATGCGACACGTTGCTTGTATTTTTGTGTCTAATGCAGAGCAGCTGGACATCTAACAGAAATGACAATTTTGCAGAACTTGTGATTAAATAAGCCAGCAGGCAAGCTGCTGATTAATCAGATAGGAACAAGCTTTTTCTTTAGTAAAGAGGCATCATTACAGTATGACCATAACAGTCCGTTTGAGTATTATTTTGATATAAAAGTGGGAATAAAACCAAAATAAGATGATTATATATAGGAAAGGAGAAAGTGTTTGTAGTGAGTACTGGGTAGTGGCATGTCTGAACGTCAGATTTTATGCATCATGTGCCTCTTGCTTGTTGCTCTTTTTTCGTCGAAGCATTAAAATTATATCACGTGGATTCCAGGAAGAGTAGCTCATGTTCTTACAGCAGTAAGGGGGTAGATCTAAATAAACAAGCACACAAACAAATGATTCATTCATTAACTAAAATTAATATGCTAGGATAAACCAAGTACAGAATTCAAAGCAACTAAAAATATTGTTAGACATATTTGCGCTAAAGGCACAACATGTAAATGTATGTGTACTATGATGAATGGGATGCCCAAAAATAGCACTCAAAACATCCGATGGTCTGAAATATCTGTGGTTATTATCATGTGTGGCATATAATATACTGTATATAATCATTTATTTCATAGCATGTATATTGCAGCCATTTCCCCCTTAAAATAACCTGTTCAACCGCTCTTTTTAAATCGTATATGATGTTTTTTTTCTCTCCTGCTGACCAAAAACAAAGGACACATAATCACAAGGAGGCATTTCTAGCTCATCATATCAGTGTTTAAATGTCTATAAAACTATTTTCTACTACATCAACATACTTAAATCTATACTGCCTTAGTTGAACTTGTACTGGGAGACGGTATATCATTTCATTTGCTCTCACTGTCAGTCTTTGCCGGTTAAAGAGACTTTGCATAAAATCAAGAACAAATAATGCTCAAAGAAGATGTAAGGCACAATGGTCCTCTTTGCATAAGTGTGTAAAATCAGCTGGAATAAAGCAAACTGTGATTGACTGGATTACTGAAGAACCCACAAAATCAGAAAAGATGATGGAGTAAAGAGGTTCACCTGCCAACTTGAGAAACTCCACTCTGCTCATGATTGGATGTCAACTACTATTTTCTATTACTATTACTATAATTTTCTCATTTGTCACGCAATGGTTGGCACATATAAACTGTCATTGCTGATGGTGATGTTTAACGGGACTATAATTGTAGTTTTCTCATGACTCAAACATGCAAACATCATGTTTGTTTGTTTTCTTCACGTTGCTCTTTTACACAGATTTGTCAAATGTTTCATCAATATTTGACAAAAACTGTCATGGGAACACATTTTTATTCAAAAGCTTTTGTGCCAAAGGAAAGTGGGCCAGGAGTAACCATTCAACACAGACAGACAATACTGAGAAATAACAAAGACTAAAATACAAAATATTCAAGCAGACAGCACAACACAACAAGAAATCTATGTCAAGCCAAAAAATAAAGTTTATTCAAGTCTTTCTCCTCATAAAAAAAAAAGCAAACTCTTATCTCCTCTTTTGATACCTTCAGCATTACTGGGCCAAACAGACATTTGCAGGTGAAATTTTGAGACAACTCAAACAGACTGTACCATAATTAGACAGAAGGAGACAAAGACTATTGAACACTGGCGAAAGAGCATTGTTTATAGAAGATTTCAGTATAGATCTCTTGTCTTAGTTGTGCCTTTAGGCTCCAATTAAAAACTGAAGCATGTGTTTGAGACTTCAATATAACAAAAAGCTTCAAGAAAAACATTGAGGCTCAAGCACACAGAGGCCTGCCAGTAGGTGTCATAAAGGTCTCCAGTCCACAGAAAACCCATGCCGCAGACAAATACTAAGCTAGGATGTTTGATTCAGGGGAAAAAAAAGTTTCAGGTTAAACAAACCTTTGACAGAACGTTTGCCTTCCACCCAGGACAGCTTAGAAATCAACTTAGATCATTTCATAACCCAGGTCAGAGGAAGCACTGCTTGCCTATTGACACACAAAAAAACAGCCAATGGTGGTCCAGCAGCTGAATCCAAAGAAATGATGAAACCATTTCATTCCACACGATACTCCAGATACCAACGTACTCATAACTGACTTTTATCATAATCCAGCAGACATGACTGTCTTTACATACTTTAGTTCTCTTCCTTGCTTACACTGCTGTTTGCTGGAGTTTCTACTTCTGTTATCCCAACTAGCGCTTGGGTAAAGTTTTCTGGGACTTTACCCATCACAGGCTACAACCCCTCAGTGAGGCTGATTGTGTTAATCTGAACAGTTAACTGTGACTTTCCATACGACAGGCTGCTGACACCGGTGAAATGGCAGCTCGTGTTTACTGCTGTCGCTGACGCACTTCAACAATTTGTGGTGCCAGTTGGAAGACATCCCCCACCCCAACATATGCTACTTGCCGTTACCGCTAGTATATTGACACGAACGGTTATTGTAGCTGGCAGTTTGTATTTACAGAACATCAGATAACACAGCATCAATAGGCTACTTGCCAGTAACGCATGCTGGCATGTATACACGGGTGTCAGGCAACGGATAAATGGACACTGGTGGTAGACAGGTCTCACTGAAGTGTGAGTATTATTTTTTTGAGAAAGAAAAATCAGTTTAATATAGTTGATTTAACGGGCACTTATATTCTTTAAATGTGCTATGACGCCGCACAAGGTAGAAAATGCTGTAAAAGTGTGAAGAGGAGGTTGCGGAATATAGGCGGGTCAGTGTAAGTAAAAATGCAGATCTTGGGTATTTTTGTACTGCTTCATGGGTGTTTGAGCTGGAAAAACAGACACATCCATTTTATCTATTTATCTTCTTAACATTTGTGCAAACAGGAGCATGGGCTTAAGTGCAACAGTTGGAAGGTAGAGAAGTTGGAGAGGAAGGTAAAGGTGGCGTACGATCTCAAAGTTAGAGACAAAGATCCCAGAAATGTGTTGTGAACTTCGGGCTTCTGGTTGCATAATGGAAGCAGAAAGAAACTTAAAAGCATGGATTGTACAGTCAGTCAATCCATCCATTGCACATCTTCTTTATGCTCATTTTTCCCTGTCTGTCCTGTTGACACTCCTGTTGAAATGATTCAAGAGAAGATGGTCTTGTGCAATATCCCTGCATCCCAAACATCACTCACATGATGCAGCAGGTGCTCTCTAGCTTTTCATGAAGCTTCATTTCAATGGATGATCTTTATCTGAACACGCAAGTTACATACTCAACCCCGAGTAGACAAGCTCCAAGTTTTGTTTTCGAGGGAACCGCAATGACCGCAATCATCTCCCATCTGGCCATCGCTCACGTTGCATTAGAAGACGTCCCTGTGGTGCCATCGGACGCCTTTTAAATCTCTGCAGCTCTGCGGGCCGTGCCTGACTCAGGTCTCGTGTGAATGGCCTGCGAAACTTTGCAAGTGGGGTAACAATGTGACGCGACTTTCGCAACCGACCACATAATCGATGCTGCTGTTTAATTTTTATTTGGTGTATCAGTGATATTACTTGCCACTCCCATTCACCACAACCACACACACAGAGCAACGGCAGTCTTCCTCTCTCTGTCTGCCACCCCTCTCTGTTTCACTCAGATTTAGTCTTTGCCCTGGCAAGGCATTGCATCAGGAAGTGGTGTAGGCCTCCTTGACAAGAACTTGACACTTTGAGGATCAATAGGGGATTGAATCTTCACTGCACCAAAAGTCAAGCTACCTCTTAAATCGATGACTGGCAACTGCTAACAGGGGACAAGTCCTGTTATTCTGCCTTTTGTTTTTCCTTCTTTTTCTCTGTATTGTTTTTTTTGTTTGTTTGTTTTCTTTGTCCTGTCTTTGGCTTGGCATTAACACTAACACTACTTATTTGCAACAGGCGAACAAATGACTCACATTCAATTTAATGTCAGCGTGCAACTGAAACATCCTCCACATTTACAGTTTTTCCAGCCTTTGTTAAACATAAATATGTCCAACTCAATGATTTTCTGCAACCATAAATATATAAGACCCCAAGTTCTCGTGCCCCGTTCCTGAGTGCACTCTATCACATATCACCTCATTTTTTGGTCTTCTTTAAAGCACAAATATTATCATCCCACTGGGTTTGTGGTGACAATAGGTTGCACTTTCTTATCAGATTTGGCTGTGATAAATGGTAATCTCTTAAGCTTGACCTTTTGTTGCAGTTTTTCTGAAGCTACTCGTGTGTGTTATCCGTCTACTGAATGATACATGGGGGCTAAGTCCATCTAGATGAGGACCCTAATTTATTTCCTGGTGTGCCTGTGCTCTATTCTTCAGGCTATCGGCTGCCATTTTGGCAGGGATGCTTTACAGACAAGAATGTATTGACTGAGAAGGTGGACAGCTCTAAGCCCTAGCAACCTTTGAATCCATCAGACACTTCCTAGAGAAAAAAAACTTTTTATCTAGAGTACTTTCCATGGTGTTATATTACACATTGCTCCCATTTTTTTGGGTGGACAACAAATCTAATGCATTGGTGAGAGCGCCCACAATACTGGAAATCGTCGTAAAGCACATAGACACTCTCACTGACATCAAAATAAGATTAAATATGAGGAGGTACCTAAATATTTTAAAGGTGAGTGCTGCTCAGATATGTCATGTCATCATTCAGGAAATCTTGGATGTGTTACAGGTGAGTAAACACATCCTGTATTACTTCAGCTGATTGTTTATAAGAGTGACCGGCACACTTATCTTCAGGCCTCATTGACCAGTGAGGTAATGAATGTCAACGGTGAGGGCACAAAATAATCCAGGACGCTGACACTTGTTCCAGTGACCTAGCTTGTGACTTTTTTTTCATACTGTTTGGCCTTTTGCCGTGCTAACCGTTAGACCTTTACACAAATCATTAGCCAGGGTGATGTGAAGAACAATGATGGAATCTATAATCTCTGTCCCTTTATCCGGCTGCTCAATCTAATGACCAGGCAGGTGTTAATGATGATGGAGACCAAGACTGGCTCCGGCCAAAGAGCTATGAGGAGAGAGTAAT
>JBAJHX010000034.1:16815-29898 GCA_037176925.1 Amniataba percoides
TCTAATGACCAGGCAGGTGTTAATGATGATGGAGACCAAGACTGGCTCCGGCCAAAGAGCTATGAGGAGAGAGTAATATAACAGGGAGGAAATGCATTGATTCTTCCTCTTTATACAATGTTTGATTTCAGCTAGTGATTTCATTGAGCGCAGCATTTACCAAACAAATTCTATAGTAATAGCAAAAAGACACCGAGGTGGAGCGTAGGTGGTAATGCAGATGGAGGGGCTGACTCAACACTTCAAAGTACCTCTCTGAAATGACAATTTATCTGATGTAATCAACTAACCGCAGTGAGTACTAGTACATTAACACTTGTATCAACAAAACTAGCCAAACTAGATTTTTGTTTTGATAATCAGGGGATATAAATCATGAAACCGAATGAAAAAAAAGACCATACAAATACCCCATTTTAGTAATATTGACAAAGAGAGCAAAAAAACATTGTTTATCCTTTACTGCGGTGTGAAAAGAGATCTTCAAATCTAACATGCAATTGCAATTTCTAGCAAGTAGATTACTGAATGATCTGAAGGAATAAGAAAGATCGAACCACTCAAATAATCAGATGCAGGACTTAAATTGTGGAAATATGATCCATGTTCATCTAATTTATCTCAGCAATGAGAATAAAGATTGGCTGTTTGCATCTGATATAATTCATGCTGTCAGAGTTATTATACACTAAAAAAAACTATACATAGCCTCACTGAGAAAAGGTGAGCAACTCCATTTGTATTAGGAATAGAATGGAAGGAATTAGTCCACAGTCTGTGCGTCCTGCATGCTATTAATGCTCAACTGAGTCTAAACTGAGGATGTAAACACTTAAAATAACAGACATAATGAAATTTATCTATGTAATCAACTTTATGCAAATGTATAATGGCTGGTTATCTGGAAGTAAGTAAGAAGGGGAAGTCATTGAAAAGCCAAAGGCATTAAGAGAAATAACACAACAGCCAGGCAGAAAGCACAAATATTGATGACAGCAGGCAACTTCAGTGTAGTATAAATTTGTTTATATTTGACATTTGACATTTGCAATGTCTTATGTAAAGTTTTACTAAAATCAATTTCAAATTAACGGATAAGTCTGATGGTTTCATCAAAAAAATCCATCAAAAGACCAACCCTAACAATGGATTATCCTCCTGTGACCAAATAATTATGCGATAATACAAATATGAGTAGTTAAAGATAAAGCCCAAATGAGAAAATATAAAGCATCAGTATTTGGGCAAAACCTTTTTTGTTATTGTTGTTGATGTTATTTAAGGTTTCAGGTTGTGCTAACAGTATGTTTTCCATGTCCCACAGTTTGCTGTATGTGAAGCTGTCAGATGAACTCTTTTACTTCCTTACTATTCATTTGGCATCTCGCTATCCCATTAAGGATTTTAAGTCATTATCCAGCCAAGGACCATAATTATTCTTGGCCGTGCTCTTTCATGGAGGTTGTTTGTCAGCTAAATTACCCATAATACTAATGTTACAGCTTCAACAGGAGTCTGATTTTTTAGAAACTTTTAACAACTGAACTAAACATGCATTAATAATTAAATTGTCAAAGTTTTTATGACCTGGAGAAAAAAATAAATCTGTTGAATTGCTTTAGGTAACTTGCGTGACAACCTACTAATCCAAATCAACCTAAATATTTAATAAACACTGACTCAAACAGCTTGAATCAAGCAAAAGTTGGGAATCGTAGAAAAAGTAGCTATAGCAGATCGGTATCATACTTCATGACACGCTTTTGCAAAAAAAAATGTAACACCTTATAATTGCCGTGGCTTCTCTTTTCTCATCCTGTGTTTCCTTCAGAGATTGTCTCTCAATCTCTGCCTGCCAGCCATTCCCAAAGGCACGTATACAAATCATATCTCCAACATTTGCTCAAAAAAAAAAAAAAAAAAAAAAAAACACACACTCTCTGCACTTCACTTGCAAGTTATCCACAAAGGGTTCGGCACCATTTTGAGAACAGCACAGTATGTTCTACCCTAAACCTGTTCATAACATAGCTAATTAAAGATTTTGGTGATTTGGCAATAAATGCTGTTACCAACAGGATGTTTTTACAATACAGGTCCCAGAGTCCCATTGTAAAAGCACATACTGTTACTACTTACATGTTTAGCAGGCACTCAGACCAAAAACCGCCCTGTGTCAAAAGTAGATATTTTGAAGAGATGATCTATAATAGTCGGACTGCTTTTCATCACAATATCACCTGAGCAGCTCCACTGTCCTTCCTTAAATTAATGAAGAGGCTGTTTATTTCACAGATTACTTATGTTGCTCTTAATGGTACCCAAGGAAAACTGCTGCTTTTAGCTAAACGCCATGTGAAGATGCTGATGTAAAGAAGGTATCTGCTTGTAAAAGCAACACTCAATACTGACCTCCCTTTTGTGGCCCACTATAATTTTACATAGTCCCATACTTCACGCCCTGCAGGCTGTTACTGGCTGGGGGTTAAACTCTACTGCCGAAGAGGTGATGCTCAAAAATGTCCTAAACCCAGTAAATTAAGTTCAATTTCTATTTTACTACAAGAAGACTTGTACATTTCTAGAAACATATAGTACGTTTGCAGTGAATTTATAACTTGCCACTGAACCACTTACATGTCTGTACGCCAGAACATGTGTGACCTACATATGCAGGCAGGATAGAGTTACTAAGAATCCACCTGTCAAAGGATTATTTGGATTTGGCTGTTTTTTGTTTCTTTTGCCGCCAAAAACATGAAATTCCAACAATACAAAACCTGTGGAGGTGAGCGCTGTCAACTCACCGCAAGACTTTCTCTCCTAACCTCAAAAAACACACTGAGTGTAGCCTCTGCTTTTATAAAAGCGCAAATAAATATGACCTGTTGTAAAAAATTGACTTCATTCTAATATTTTTTGCTCTGAATGAAGCCACAGAGGTCTTTGCAATCAGCGAGGATATTCCCTGGTAGACCACTAAAGGAACAACAAAACCCTGGGTAACAATGCTATTACTACTCTAGATCTTCCAACACACTGGCTTGATCTCAAGAATCTCAGGTTAGCCCACACAGGAGCAGATAAAAGCCTTTCAGTCTCACCTCTAAAGGAACATGCTCCCGTAGACCTTTCAGTACAAAGTCGAGGAAAAAACAAATGTAAAGCATTTCTGCCTCTCACAGACATGCACACTCTCCGACAGGCAGAACTTTCAGAGGGACTTCTATGGTAATTCAGTCGAACATGGAAACTCAAATGGCCAGGAGGCTGTTAGTGCTGACACTGTAACCAGAAGAGGCCCCGGATGCGTCATTGTAATTAGTTGCTGTCCATGTGACGTGCTCATTAATGTGCATAATGCACCCCTCTCCCCCAACCTTTCCAAATTCTGAGGAGGTAAACATCAACAAATTCACAAGGTGTCAAGGGGTTAGCTCATTAGCTCAACCATAAATGACAGCAGACATCATAAACGTAGAGATCAAAGAGCTCATTTTTAGAGCTTCACAAACACTAGGTTAGATAGGTGCATGGATGAAATGACTGCCTGGAGAATATTTCTTAAAGAAGTGATAAATGCATGCATGGTTCCCCTATTTAAATTGAAAAGGAGGAATCAAAGAGCCTTTTCAGTAGTTGTTTTCCTTAATTTGGATTTGTGGAAAACAGGTGTCCTACTCACAGCTCTATTGTGTCTTAACAGCAGATGGATCCACTTTGGTTTACATCTGCCTCACCGTCTCCCTGTATGAGATAGTTTTTTTTTTTTTAATAAAAGCCAAATAAATAAAGCCATTCCCTGACAGAATAAACATGTGCAAGGACTGTGGAACACAGAGATGGAATAAACTTTCAAAAACACTGATAAATTTTAGGTGTGTTATCAAAAATAACTTTTCTTCTATGTACTCTCAAGCAGTGGTTCTAGTAAACTGCCAAATAGAGAGCCCATTGTAGTTGGGGCTATCTACACCTTACAGGCAACTCATTTTTCTTTGTCTAAAGGAAGAAAGGGTGTGCAATTTCTGCAGGTAATTGCTGATGTTAATCACAGTCATATTTGAGAGAGGGAAGAACCTCTGACATTCTTTTAAGCAAGCAAGGCCAGTGGTCAGCTGCCCCTTAACCACCAAGAGCTTCACTGACTAATTACTGCAGTCCAGCTGCCTACACTCTCCGGAGCACTCCCCGGCCTCTCTACCCGAGCACTTCTTTTCTAGTCTCTTCTGTAATCACTGTCAGTCCTTATCCAGTTGGGGATGTTCTCTTGAGATTGTGCCTCTGCCAGATTGTCCCAACGTGCTTATGAATGTAGTTGTTTTGAATTCAGTCCAGCAAGACTGACTGACCAGGTGGTAGCATATTCGTGTCATCCTTGTTCGGGTTGACCTAACATCTGTGCCACTGTTAAATTACCACTCAAAAACAATAAATTAACTAAAAATACAAAAACCAATAAATGTAATGGGATATAAATAACAGTACTTCTGCACACCATAGAGGGATAAACCATTCAGCCCGCAGAATTCATCTGACTTCATGTCAGAGAGCCCAATTAAATCACTTTATTTGCGGAGTGTGTACACGACATACAATAAATAAAGGAGTACATTCATCATGCCTCAACATGGTGCCTAATTCAAATGAACATCTTTGATTAATGGGCTACAATCGTATCCACTATTTGATTAGTTTCAGAGTTTCAATCAAAAAGTGGCCAAAGACAAATACACTAATAATCAGTGGAAACACCAGTAAAGGTCAAAAGATGAAACGCTGCTGATTTGAAGGGGGAGGGACAATCTGGCAGGACTCTGCTGCAGCTTTTTCACACCATTTGTTCCCTGTTCCAGTGACTCTCCACAACTATCCATTCAAGCTTTCAATCCAATTCACTTCCCTGCATGGCCGTGTTGCAGAGCAACAGTATTGATTCTTCTTTTGTTTCCATTTTTTAACTTCCCTTTATAGTGAACCATCTCTCTGCTGGTACCCAATATGCTGGTTTCCTTTTTTTTTTCTCCCCTCTATTCGCAATAGCACTTTCATCTGTGAGGACAAAGCCAACTTTTTTTGTCCACACATCTTCTTTACACCCACCCTGTATCATCGGGGACTTTCCTTGTGTAGAGTGAATCTCCTCTTCACAGTTAAGTTGTACTATTTAGTCCCCAATAATTCCTGAAGGTCACAACCAGCAGATAGTTAAACTTTACATTTGGTTTGTTAATGTATAGTCATTTTTTAAGAATATGTAGCATGTTTTTTACATGTTGCTCCAGAAATTACAATCTCTGTCTTTTTATTTGTTTGTTTTTTTAAACAACACTTTCATTATCCCTCTCTTTCCAAAATCTTTCACTTGAGTACTTTTTGAAAGAACGACCGCGGGTCCTCTGTTGAGCTACGCCAGTCGGCTGTGTCCCAACATCCTGAAAGCAATCTATATAAGATCCACTCCCTCCAGGCACTTGGGAAGCTCACTTAAAGACATCAATACTGTGGGAAATGAGACACAGAGCAATGGCTTCAGAGACTGAGAAGTTAGACGGCTGACGGAGATGCCCTTACATCTTATTTAAGGCACCGCAGCTCAATGCAGTAGAGTACATTGAGCGAATTGCTTTCTCTCTTGTTAAAACATCAAACCGCACAGGGTCTTAAGTCAAAAGGCAGCTGAGAGAGGATGAGTAAGACAGGCGAACTGCTCTTGCTAAATTAAGTGAAGGCACCAATTAATGACAACAATCAGAGATCTTTAATCCATTTAAAAGAAAACATGTAGACATTTGGCTGTTTAACGTTAGCTTTAACTACACTGTTTTAACATTGAGCTTTCTCACCGTACACAGGGTTTAATCTTTTTAGTTTGCAGAGTGTCTGTATTCAATTTGCCTAACAGTCACATAAAACTGAACCTCAACAGCTGTCAGCATCGCTGATAGATCCTCAACAATGTGCTTCAATTAACTCAAACTTCTAAAATGATGTTCAGGAACGTTTCTCTCATCCTCTCCGGAGTTGGAGATATTCAGTAGTACACGAGGAGAAGGGCTAATCCTTATGTTGAATATTCAGATAATTTCCCTGCTTCTGTCTGGGTACATTGCACTGTCAATCAAACGTCAGCCATTTTGTCCTTGCTGTCAAGTCATCCTTATTGCCTCTGCAACATAAACCGCAAATGCACAGGGAATACAAATCAAGTGGCATTAGAAAGACAGAAGAGGGATTTGGAGATAGCTGAGCGAGTCAGTGATAAAAGTATCACAGATTACTCATGACAAATGGCCTACGATCTATCAATCTCCAATCCTAACTAAAACAGATGCGGTACGAAAACACTGGGATGCAAAGGTTGAGCTAGTCTGCCTCGATCTGATGGATAGATGTTATATTTTCTCAGATGTGCGATACAGTGATAACAGACATACAGTCGAAATGTGTCTTGGTGGGTGATTTCAAAAGTTGCCACAAAGAATGCATCATCTGTGTCATCTGCAACTCCCCGCTGTGATTGATGATGTTGTCACAACGCTGCAGTGTTGTCACAACGTGGCTCCACTCAGTTATCGCTTAAGCTCAAATGCTCGCGTTGCCTGCTATCTGCACAGTGACGTCTAACCCAACGGGCAACAGAGTCCCGCTGCAGTCCCTCAGCGGCACACGGAGACGCCGCAGCACCGGCAGCTCTAACATCTGAGAGAAAACACCAGCAAGCGTGAGTCGTAAATTTCACCGTGTCAGATCGATGAGGTCGATAATCACTTCTCTTGCACATTCACTCCTCAGTTACTGTTGAGAACAACTGTCGATGGCTCCAACTTGCTTTCGACAAACTACACTTTGGGTGTTAAATCCAGTTTGGCAAAAACACTGATATCAGGTGGCTGATGAGGCACAAAACAATTGATCAATTAGATCAACCCAAAATAAAAAAGGCAAATATTAATTTTTCCCTTGTCTAAGTTACAGCATCTGGGCAATTTTTAAGACAAGGATATTCCTGAGCTTAGTATCTTTTGACATCTTTATTTCCTGGCCTCTGGGCCCTCTCCTTCATGCGATCTCTTGTGCCGTATCTGCTGCTTACAGCAAGGTGCCCATGTATAGTCTCGGCCCGTTCAGGTCCCACGTTAATATTCGTATGATCTAATGCATCCTGTCGTGCTCCGCCACCTTCCCACCCCATGGCATGATGCTATTGACTGTCAGTTCTCCAGAAGAGCCTCTGATGTGGCAACTTGTGCTCCACAGCTGCTGCTGAGACCCTGGTGGGACTAAGGTTAGAAAGTGATGATGATGTGCGGAGAGGGAGAGAGAGAGAGAGAGAGAGAAAGAGAGAGAGAGAGAGGCCCTATGCAGCATGCAGGTCTACGTGAGCGAATATGCAGCAGGTGGCATGAAACAGATTTGTTAGCTCCCAAGGCAGGCTCCAAGGTTTTATCTGTATTAAAACAAGTTAAAGGTAATGTCGAAGGCTGTTTTAATATTTATTTCTATTGTGTGCCTATGAGAATACGCATACCGCAATATGCAGCAATTCCTAATACTGACTTTGATCTTTCAATGAAATCTCAACTGTGAAGGTTCCTATGAAGTCTTGTATTGTCTGCTCCAGAGCGCAGGCATACTAAATCCACTTTGATAACAAACTTGTTTTCTTCGACAGGATTACGGCAGCAGACAGAGCTGTCTATCGCGCCGCTGCCTGTTTGCTTGTGCCCAGGGCTTCATTAAACCTATCTCAAAGAAAAATGTAAGATCTCGGTCTTCATTGAGTGCACAAAGGCACAGGTGCCAATCCGGAGACAGAAAACAAGTTGCATCATGCATCATGGAGCAACGGGGACACTTAAGTGAAACGATGTAGGAAATGTAAAACATCTTCTCAGACAGGAGCTGGCCGAGCACAGTGTGGGGTCTTTGATCATTTTGCTAAGTGAATCACACACCGCCCATTTAGAAAGCATTGTCAGTATCGATTACCTCACCTCCTTTTGAAAAAGGTACTTAAACTGGACCTAATCAGCCATACCAAGACTAATTTTTACCCGAACTTGATGAGAAAAGGTAGACAACTTATGTAGTGCATCCAAAATGTACCACATTAAATGGCCATTATTTACTTTGGGAAAATAATTGAACATTAATCTTATTGTCCTGTCTCTTTGCTTTCACATTAGACCAGTGATCAGCACTTTTTCCCCTCTAGAGTTCTTCACAACACAGTCTGACTCAATTTTCTCTGGGAAAAAGAATCTGCACCCTTTTTTACCAAACTTAAATAAGTGCAGTAAAGCTGTGGGTAGACAGGGAGTAAGTCCCATCTGTTATCTTGTCCACACCCTCACTGAGGTATCACCGCTGTTGTCCTGCAGCGCAACAACTCCTTCCAAAGAGCAATGGCATATAAGTTAGCACAACAGTTTCTATTGTGCAGCATTGTTCAATCAGATACAACCCCGAAACTCAAAAAATAAAGGTTTAGAAATGAATAAGATTAGGCCTTAAGTACTGTAAGTAAGTGAGTAAGTACTGTTAATTTTGTAGTAGTAGGAAGTGCATTAATTATTTGAAACAATATAACTTGAATTCAAGATATCATTTCATTTGTAAATGATAAATAAAGACAAATTGTGATTGTTACAGTTATTCCTCTGAGAAAAGAAGTGCAACTAGATCTTCCTCTATTTTAAAAGATACCTGCAGCTCTATTTAGCCGCATGATGAGATTACAGAAGGTGGATGGCAGATGCCTGCCGTGCACAGGCTGGTAGGATCGGAGGTAGCCAGCGGCAGCATTGCCACCTGCTGCCACCGAAGCACAAAAACACCAATGCTGCTGCGTGGCAGTACCTTTCACCCCATCTACAAATCTCTGGTTGGTCAGCTGCTACTTCATCAGGCAGAAATGTGCTTCAAAACTTTATCTGTGTCTGCACAGAAAATTATCAATGTTCCTGGACAGTCATTTATACCTTCAAAGAATCTTCTATTTGTGTTTCAGTTCCTAAGATTTGTCAAGCCACAGACATTTGGAATAAGTTGAATTAAGACTCGTTTTGATGTTTGGAAACACTGACATATTTTTTTCTGTTTAGCTTCTAATCAGACTTTTGCACATATCGACAGTCAATAGATAAAGACAACTCTACAGTTGAAAATCCTTTACAGAAAATAGTTATTTATTTACAAAAAAGATTTGATGTAATAAAGAAATAAGAAATATGACCAAGCCAAACAAGTTGATTGTTGATGTATGTTGGGCATGCTGTAATGCAGTGTCAATTAAAGAGAGACTCCAAGAGAGTTGCAATATAATGAAAATCCTGGAGGTATTAGCATCTTGGCACCTTGAAGTGAAGTCATCTAAGCCTCAAGAAATCTTTTAATAGAATCCTCAAACACTGAAGGGTTTCACTTAGATCATCAAATAAACAGCTCTTTGCCCCAATTTTTATCTGTTTATGCACAAAATCCCATTTATTTAATTTTTTATCAGCACCCTCTTTGGCACACAAAAACAAACTTTGCTGGCAATGAACTTTATTTGATATCCTTCAAGTGACTATTTGAACGGAAAATCACATAACTGTACTTCAGTCAGCATCTGTGAAAATTAACCTGAAGTCAGCAGCAGAAGTCAAAATCAAACAGCTTTTAATTTCTTATGTCATCAGGTAACAATTTGTTGAGCCACTGAAATATTAACAGTTTTAGCTTGTGCAACAAAATTAGCATTGTTTTGCATTGATTAGTCTCTGATTTAATAAATGCAACATCACAACTCGAGTAAATCCCCCAGGATGCCGTGACTGGATGCATAATTACTTCAAATGCATCTCAAGACCTGTCGTCTCAAGTATATTTTAAGCATTTGAGCCACGTTGTTGACCTTTCACCCTTGAGATGTGTAATGACAAATCTCTCACTGAACATAATCAAACCTGCTTTCACTCCCTCCTTTTGCCTTTCACTAGTCTGACCCGACCACGTCCGAGATAGCAGCAAGCGCGCAAATAAAATTACAAATGTGATTTCCTTCTACGCGTGGAAAGATGAATTACTGTTTGCACCTCCGTTCTGTGTCCCCGCGCTCAGCGTTTCATACGTCTTCGAAGACTCACAAGCTGTCTGAAAAGCTGCAGCAGTTATAGATCATTTTTACTGTCATCACAATACCAGTAACTGCAGGCTAGTAACGGCAACGTCTGCCTCCATTTCGTCACTCTCCCCAGAGCTATCAGGTTTTTTACTAGATCCCCATAAACCTCAGGCAACATTTCCACCCTGCCTTTGATTAGTCGTATTGGCAATTAAAATAAAACAACCTGCTCATGTCTTTAATAAAAACAATATCAATGTAGTTACCACTTATACCGTTTAAAAAAAAAAGGTTGTGGGAATGATAATTAACAAAAGATCCTGCAATAATTGGCTACATCATGCTCTGCTGCTCTCCGTTCCACTGTGCCATGTCCTCCCCTATAATCTCGCCAGTACAAGTTGGGACTGCTGAATGGGCACAGTGCTTGGCATGGGGCTGTGAGCTGCTCTTATCATGTTAAGCACAATGACAGGGATTGGTACAAGAGAACGGCTTTAATGATTCTGGATTCGTGCCCCTGGGCTACAATCACCCCAACCAACCCCTGTATATACCCCTGTTTAGCCCCTGGGCAACAAGTCAGGGCCTGCCTTGAACAACAAATGCAGAGTTCTTGCATCACTTTGTGCAATGCTGCAGTATTAGACATATAAAATACGCTACTTGAAATTAGATATAACCCTCTTTTAAAATATTCTTGCAAGTTTGATAGCAGAACAATGACTCTAAAAGCTTTTGTTTTTATATGAGGAGGTACATAATACGACTACTACCTTACTTACAACGGCATTACAATTTAGAGTGGCGGTATGTAGACGAATGGCTGCCAGAAACACTATAGATAAGGGCCTCAAAGCTTACATTCATTAGCTCACATCCGTTTATAATGCTGAGTTGACAAAGCGATGTCAAAAGCGATGCCGTTTTTTTAATCTGTTCCGACTGTCGGCAGATTCATAAAAGCCGTATGTGAAAAGAACAGTGTGTTCTGCTGGCCTATTTTGAAAACGCCACCCACGGTTTCACCCGCTATCAAGGCACCTGCGGGTGAGTTTGTATATAACTACCATCTTCAAGAGGGAATCTGACATACTGCAAGGATGCCAGAAGCTCTTTCAATCATGCCATAGTTCCTGCAGTGTCCAAATTGCCTCTCTTCCTTATGAAATATGTGCAGATAAACAAGGGGAGGAAGGCAAAGAGTTAAGTTATCATCTTTGATTGTTACCTTTGAAAGACAGAATACGCTTTTCCTTTTAAGCAGGTAGCGTCTGGCGATCCTTGACCTGTGTCTGGCACCAGGAATATTCATACCCAACACATGGTTATCAAAATCTGTAGCAAGTCATGCGTGAAACCCCGCTATTTTTTTACCCCAAGGAGCACATTTATTCATGCTAACAGGGACACAAAAGATGAACTTACCATACTGGAACCGAGGCAAAGAACATGCCTGCTTTCTGCCAGGAGAGCTGAGAGGTGCCTACACAGATTCGGTCTGCAAGACACACAAAAAAAGGAAGGAGATGCCTGTAAGGACACGTAATAATGACTTGTGTTATTCCACGAGACAGACACATCAGAAACACTCAGAGTGTCAGCAGGAAGCCCGTGTCATCCGCTCACTGTACTCTGTGTCAGGCCGGATAATCAGCTGGATGCCTGAAATACAGATGTAAATCCTAAAGCTCAATATAACACTATATGTTACAGAGAGCATCCCTAACACAGTGCAATATAATACAAACTTGCAGAATGTGATTTTAGTAACATTTATTAAGAGATGATATCCTGTAGGGCACAATAAGAACTTTAAAAAACATTAAATATGATTCAGTATTTCAAAAAGGGCTAGTATATAAAACTCAGAAACATACTGTGGCTTATGTTTGCAGGTAAATCAGAGATGTAGAGTAAGACAGACGATTTCACCACAGTTTCTAGCTTCCAAATCATTTGTAAATAAGTCGATCATCTTCTGATTTGTGATTGGTATGGAATAATTTAGGATAAAATAATAAATGAAAATAAGATTCAACTTTATTTGGGTGATTCAATGGTTTATTTCTTAGATCTGTATATATTTTGTTTTGTTTGTTAGTCTTTTGCTGTTGTGTTCATACAAGATGTGATGCCCTTAATCTCTGCTTGCATTAAACCACTGTTGACGATGTTACAGAAGAATGAGCAGGAATGTTTTACAGCAACGTTGGATTTAAAGAATCCTGCATCAATGTGATGAAACACCTTGATTTCTCAGGTATTTAATTCAGTGGATTAGCCAAAGAGAGGCCGTGCTTTAAAATGACATATGCCTCGATGAAAACCTACATCCACATCGCCTAGCGCAGCTTAAATTGCGTCATCAATCCACTTTATGAGAGAAGCGAGTATCATGAACACTTTGTACACACTCGTGTACACGTGCACACGCAGGCTGTCAGGTGTTAAACAAACAACACAAAACGCACTTGTTGTCATTTCAGTTGGATTTCCTTGCCGGTTGTTTTCCCATAGGAAGACTCACAGCAGCACTGGGTGGCTTCTACTACTACTGTCAGTAGAAGCACTTTAAACACTTGAAATATGTTTCAGTGCAGCCGCATTCAAAACTTCCCCTCTGTCACTTTTAATGGTAAAACAAATCATTCTCACTGTGCAAGCTTTAACATTTGCAGGGAAAAATTGTTGTTTTATAAACCGAACAATGGTGCAGCTATTGGTTTGTGTGCTCGTTTCTAAATACCTAACATTAAAATTCTTCAGTTTTAGATTTTTCACCATAAAATATCTATTATGTTGGCTGTGTTTGTTTGACCCCGAAGAGAAAAATAACAAGTGCAAAAAAAAAAAAAAAAAAAAAAAAAAAACCCCCCCCCCCCCCCCCCCCCCCCCCAAAAAAACGTTTTAAAACCACAAACCCCCTGGACCGCTTTTTTCCAAAAAGTACAAAACCAAAAAAAAACCCG
>JBAJHX010000035.1:7888-20114 GCA_037176925.1 Amniataba percoides
TTTCTGCATACTCTCAGTACATAGAATACTCAAAAACATAATTTACATAAACATAACATAAATATAACTTAAACTAATTTGTACATGTGAAACTATGGAGTGATAAAACTGCAATGAAGCATGTGGATAGTTTATGTACAGAGGCAGGTGGGTATGTACATAGGGGTCATATGGTTTATGTAATAAGCATTCAAATGGCTTTCTAATCATTTTCTCTTTAGCTTTAGAGAGCTTTCACAGATGGAAGTTGCAGAACATGACCATTTCTGTCTTCCGTGATCACACTGCTAAGACAACAGAGAGCCACACTGTCTTCAGTGCTGTCTGTCATCAACTACACAGTATCCACATGCAATTCCAGAGAGCTGTGTTCAATTAAATGTTTTGTTTTTGGTGCAAATGTAGTTATAAAGGCTTGCAAGTTGCTCTGTGTGTGTGTGTGTGTGTGTGCATTTCAGAATAAAATCACAGGATAAGACAGGAAAACAACTAAGAGGACTCCACACAGAAATGCAACAATTTCAAACCTCTTCAATCTCACTCTGTCACGCATCACTATTCATGAGGCACAGTGCAAACATACAGAACGACAGAGATGCAAATGACCCTGCAGACCTCTGCTGTTTTTTTGTCCAACAAGCAAAGATTCTGTGTGTGTGTGTGTGTGTGTGTGTGTGTGTGTGCGTGTGTGGAACTTTGATAGTGAATTACTCAGTACACAGTAAAAGTGTTTCATAGTATTAATGCAAGTAGTATAGGAAGTACTAAATCCAGCAGTCCAAGTTTGGTTAACTACTTAGAGAAGAAACTGATTTTATTGCACTTAAAGGTTTTGCAATCTGTAAGGGAAAACTGTAAACTACACAGTAAAAGTACTTCATAGTATTAAAAATTAAAAACGATTTTATTGCTCTTGAAAGTTAGACGTGTCTAATTGCTATGTATAAGGAACTTTGATAGTGAATTACTCCAAAAGTACACAGTAAAAGTAGTTGATAGTATTTGTGGAGATATTTTAAGAAGTACAAAGTCCAGCAGTTTTGTGAACTGCTTGTGGAAGAAAGTGATTCTATTGCACTTGAAATTTAGATTTGTTAAATTGCTTCTAATTATCTACAAGGGACTGCAAGACAACACACACACACACACGCACACACACACACACACACACACACACAGAGAGAGAGAGAAGGAGAGATGCTTCATTTTGAAATCCAGAAGTAGGCATTAGCGGTATGTATAAAATTAACGTGCTTTTGATTAACATTGTTTTCAGTTGATTCAGTGTTCTTTTGGTTGACAAGCCCAGAATTACTGTAAAAATATTCCCTTAAATCTGCCACATATCTGTGTTTCTTTGCTTTTACCCAAGTATATATACTACTTCGCAACACTCAACACAGTTTCCTCATCTGTCTCGTGGTTGTGCCACTTCCTGGACTCATGCAGCAAATTCAACAAAGTCGCACCTCTTACACAGAAGCGGGGTTTAGAGCACAACATTACACATTGCTCAAATATCTGATTACTTAATATTCCTCATCAAAAATATGGAACCTACCAGCCAGCAACACAGGCCACAATCCTCCGTTCAGGAAGAGCCAAATGGAAAGTGGACAGTCACAACTACGGTGGCTCAATAGGGACAATTCCACTACTGGCAGAAAGAATGTGTAATCATACAACACACAGTACAAGAATACAAGAGATAAGTTACTGAGTATTTTTTATATCCCCAAAGAAGTATGCAAAAGAAATTTAGTATAAAAACAGGAAAGCATTGATGAATGAATCTGGTAATGCTGCACTGAAAAAGAGTGAAGTTATAACATTATTTTGCTGACTTTGTTAACAGCCCCTTATTTGTCCTGCTCAGAGGACAGCTCATTTTGATGAAAATGTCTCTTTGTCTACTACACTATAAATGGAAAGAAGCAACATTTGTGTTTCAACAATGTTTTGCATATGAATTATTGACATTGTGGACAGCTGCAAGTACCTGGATGTCTGCATGGACAAGAAACTGAACTGGACTGCAAACTCTGATGCAATCTTCTACCTTGTAGTGTGCTGGGGCAGCAGGCTGAAGACCGCCGACATTAACAGACTCAACGTGCTCATCAGAAGAGCTGGATCTGTCCTGGGAGTTAAACTGGAGTCTGTGGAGCAGGTGCCCAAGAGGAGGATGCTGAGGAAGCTCCTCAGTATCACGGACAATGTCTGTCACCCCCTGCATGCCACACTGATGTCCTGTCAGAGCTCTTTCAGACATAAACTGAGACCATGCAGGAGCTACACTGAACGCCACAAGAGGTCTTTCCAACCTGAGACTATCAGACTTTATAACTCCTCCCCCTTCAGCTGCAGGGGAAAAAAACCCCATACTGTAAATATGATTTTCAATATGTCTGTATATATCTGTCCATAACAATTACATGTGCAATACATTTAAATTCTATTAATGTGTATAATATACTATGTACACTGACATAGTTTTATGATGAAGTGTGTATAGTTATGTTTTTTGTATTGATACAAGTTTTATTATTATATGCAATATTCTTCATGTGAAGAAAAAATATGTGGAAAATCAAACGTTGCTCTATTGCCTATTAATATGTCATCTATTATCTCCCTTTATTGGAGTCTTTACAGTATTTATTGGAGATATATTAATCTCTATGAACTCCTCCTCTGCCACTCTGTTTTATATTCTTTAGTCTTTTCTTTAAAAATGTGCATATTACTTTAAGACCTTTTAACTAAACAGCAATGATAGATATACTGAACAATGTCAGAAATGCAGGAAGTGATGCTGAGGTTGTTGTATGTGATGAAGCTGGGTATGTTGCAATGAGGCACTTCTAAAACGCACTGAAATACTGCATTTGACTTTCAACCGTTGTCATGTAACTTAACTGTCACAATGGCAGTCATTAGATAATTAAATACTGGGTCATGGTGAAGCAGGAAGGTCAAAGTTTTTAACTATCAGATGGTGTGATATAGGATGAATCTTTATGACTTTGCTGATTAGGTAAATTGGCAACTCTAAATTGGCCTTAGGTGTGAATGTAAGAGTGAATGGTTTGTCTTGTATGTGGCCCTGCGACTGACTGGCGACCAGTCCAGGGTGTAACCCCGCTTGCAGTTAGAAAATGGATCGATGGATAGACTTTGCTAATCCTCTGCTGCCATGATATTGATCTTTTTGGTTTTGAGTTAAATGCCTCAGCAATTATATCCATTTTTTACATTTGGCACCATCATCAGGTCAAAGTCAGCCCAGAGAACAGGTGGACCTAAATGCAGGACAGACAAAAACTTTGTTTTTTTTAAGATTTTTAATAAAAAAGTTCTCACAGACAGGCTTGGTTGTTTCTTGGTTGTTTTCTTGGCTCATTCAATGAATAACAAAACATGCTATCACTAGCACTCCTGGTTAACATTTACACATTAACGGGGGAAACAATATATACACGAAGTAATGAGGGATATGTGGAAACATAACATTAAGTTGTACTTTGGATTTTACTCCTGTCTTTATTTTTTTTTCCTCTCCTCTGCCCCTCTCCTTTTTTCTCTCTTTCCTTCCTGTGGGCAAAGTTGTAATAATGAGACTATTAGGTGCCACAGCCTCCTTCTCAAAGAAAGCATCCAATGTGTACCTGCATAAAAGCAACCTGCTGGTACACATATGGAATGATATAGTTATAAACACAAACATACAAGACAGCCAAAATCTTCTAGGGTGTTTGGCTACGGTCTGTGGCGACTTTACCTGCTTTACTGTTGCTTGTGTGTTTGATATTATTAGGGGAGTGTGCTTGTTTAGGAGAGTCGGTAAATGTTTGTCAGTGACAAATAGATGTTATGTCAATATATTTACATTTTTCACAAACAAAGGCTCTGTGATTGAGGTATGTGTTTTGAGTCGTGCTTCAAGTCACTGCAGACCTTTTCAGTACTTACTACCATAAACATTCTCCAACCTTAAACAAATGCAACTACTTTCTAAATATAGTCATGAGAGAGTTGAAGAACTGCTAGTGGTTACTGCAACATAACAAAAGATATTGTAAGAGAAGAAATGAAAAAACTATGTCAATCAATATTTACTGATTCTGTTATACACAGGAGGCTTGACCTAAATGCAAAACAGTCAGAGTCGATGCAGATAAGGGAAGTGGAGACAGGTGAAGAGACTAATGTGGGACAGATGTGGCTTACCTGGCTGGAGCAGATAATCAAATGTGGCTTTTCCACTGGCACCTACTCTGTTCGACTTGCCTCAACTTGACTCGGTCTTTTCCATAACGTGTTAGTACCTGGTACCAGGTCCTTTTCTAGCCCTGTTACATGCCAAGTATGGCCATGTGCTTTGTTTCCTTTTCTCGTGCATTCTCTCTCCCTTTCTGTGTTTCTCTCTCTATCTCTCTCCTCTCAGGTGTATCAGTATTGCTGCCTGGTTAATGGCCAGCTGGGAAAATTGAGGGCAGACTGCTCATTCATCCATTCAAGCAGGAGCAGGCGAATCAACTCGAGGGCAGTTTTTAAAAGGAGGGAGTTGAGACGAGCTCGCTCGCTCCTCTTTTGGTCAACATATGCTAAATGCTGTTGTTTGTAAACGGTAAGAGTTTGACTCTAGGTGAGTTGGGGTACCTCTTTCATTGTGCACACGTAGTAGAATCTTTGTTTAGAGACACTAGTTTATGGGTTGGTGCTACCCCTTGTATTGTTTTCTGAACCTTTTTTAGGCAAGATAGGGAGGCCTTTTGTTTGTGTTTTGGTTTGGTAGGGAAGCGGTAGTTTAGGCCCAGTTTTGTTATTTTTAATTTCTTTGTTTTGGCACAACACCCATGGCCATCCTCACTGAGGTACACACGTCAGCAGATGGCCATGGTGTGACGTTGATGAGTCGATAAGAGTCAACCCCGCCATTTTTAAAACCCAATCACAACAATGAACAGGATCAGAGATTCCTGCACAGAAATCAACCCGTGGAGCAACAGCGAGAGGCAGACATTTCTTTGTCTGGTGGTCTCCATAGTTGTTTCACATTTGTGTCGCATAACAAATGAAGTCACTGGAGTTTTGGTGTTGCTATGACGACCACATCCACGCTGTGGTGATACTCTATTGTTCTGGAAAATGACTGAAACTCAGTCGAATTGAGTCCAGTAGTGATAGAACTGTGTAATGGAAAAGTGCCAAAACAGGCAGAAAACACACAAGGGCAAGAAGTAAAGTGTCTAACATGAGAAGAGAGGTATATGTACAAAATAAAACAGGAAATGTGCATCACAAAACTGAGAAGACAAAGACAAGACAGATAATCGATTATCTCCAGTCTGTAGCATTTGTAGTAGTAATATAGTGAGGCAAAAACGTTAGTGCATTGTCTATAGAGAGAAAGAAAAAATATTATAGATTGTGTCCCAGGTTTACTTGACAAAATGTAAATAATTTTAAGACATCTACAGAACAAACTTAATGGACAGTTTCAAGCCAAGTTGCTGACAGCACAAAGCTTCCCAGAGAGTTGAATGTCATGTTGTGCTGTGATATATGGTGTTGTGTAATATTTTACTGCTTATCCCTTGACTCTGAGGGGAAAAGGGATTTTAAAGGATTAAGAATGACAAGCCAGGGGTTTATGAGGGGAAGATTAAACTTTATCTGTTGAGTCCAAACTGATCAAACATGAGGTGCAGACTATGTTCACCACAGGAGAAGAGGGGCATGCAGTGAAATCACAAAGAAGAAATTTTACACGTTCAGGACTGATGTCCGTTTTTCCCTATAATTTCATACTATTCATTTTTTAGTTTTGTGCTTGATAAACCAACTAGAGCAGCATTTTTATACAAGCCATAATGCATGATGGGATGTTGATTTGCATAATTGTACCGTTTGGTCCACTGAGTAGAGGCATCTGCATTTGTCATGTTCTTCCAGTAATATATTACACTTCTTCTTTAAATTTCTCCCAGGTTTATATGTGCATGATATTTTTTCACTGGCAAAATGAGTAAACATGCCAATCAGATCATAGCTGACAAGATAAATTTATTTTGTGTGTAATTATCTCACCCACTCAATTCAGTTCAGTTCAATTCAAAGGGGCTTCATTGGCTTAAAAGTTTCCAAAACAATGTTTCCAAAAAAAGAAAATGAATTGACAATTCAATTAATCACACTAAAAATCTCTGTCACATCATCTCATTGTCTTATACTATTTTTTTGTTTTAGTTGTTGAAAATCCCTTTCTTATCTCTCTTTAATCAACAGTTAGAAACCATACAGTCACCAGAGTGACTGATAAGCTGTTATCTTCTCTTAGACAACTACTAATATAGTACTTTTTGTGTGTGTGTGTGTGTTTGTGTGTGTGTGTGTGTGTGTGTGTGTGTGTGTGTGTGTGTGTGCGCACCCGCACTGGTAATCATCACATTTTGGGGACAAGAAGCTGTTTACACAGTCACATCATGGGGACCTCTGACAGCAACAATTGAGGTCCCCAAAAATGAATGTAGGAACCATTCTGAACATGCTTGTGGTTTCTTTTTAGCTTTGGCCCATAAGGCCCGTTTTTTTGTCTGTGTGTATCATGGGTGAGCAGGAGCACCCCCCTTTACACTTCAGATGCTACTGCACGCTCAGTTCCACACACACTTTTCAAATAGTTAATATCATCCATTTCCTGGTCCCCAAACTGAAGGTCTTCAAAAGTGAAGAATATTTTCACTGTTTAAGTGACGGACTGGTGCTAACAGATGGAAGCTAATGAGAAAAGTGAAGAAGATCAAAGTAAACCATAAGGTAAGTACACTTTTTATCATTCTTAGCATATAAGCAATGCTCAACTCACTTATTAAAGTTATGCCCCTTTTCCACTAGTACCTACTCGTCTCAGTTTGTCTCAGTTTGTGTGTGTTTCCACTACGCTTTAGTACCTGGTACCAGGTACTTTCGTAGTACAGTGTTCCCTCGTTTATCACGAGGGTTACGTTCCAGAAATAGCCCGCAATAGCCGAGTAGGATTTTTACAATTATTATATATTTTAAGGCTGTAAAACCCCTCACCACACACTTTATACACTTTTCTCAGACAGGCATTAATATTTTCTTGCATTTCTCTCATGTTTAAACACTCAAAGTTCAAACCTTCGTAGATTTATAAATGTAAATATGGAAGCTGAACGCATTCTGTACTGTACAGGAGACAAGGCACGGAGGAGATTGATTGACAATGATCTACCGTCCCTTAGCCAATCAGGACACAGATCACAATGGGCAGGTTCAACCTTAGCCAATCAGGACGCAGAACACAATTCACATTCAAACGCTGTAAAAAATAAGTATGCAAAATTGCACTGAAAAAAAATCCGCGAAACAGTGAGGCCACGAAAGGTGAACCGCGATATAGCGAGGGAACACTGTACTCACTTGGCCGGGGTTCCAAGCGAGCTGACCGGGGCCGAAAATGTGACATAGGCAGACAGCAGGCCGCTGATTGGCCAGATTACATTACATAAGATACAGTTTATTTGCAATATGACAGTGGTTATCTGGCTGGAGTGCACACATCTAGGTAGCTTTCTTGTCAATTTGGTTTTGTTAGTTTAGGTTATTCTAAGTTATATTAATATGGTTTCTTTTGTGTTACCAGTTCCTGTGGGCTACTGCTGGAGTGTCTGGTCGGCCATCAAAGGGAGTCTCAGCTGCAGAGGAGGAGACTGAATAGGAGTGGGGCTAATTGGGCTGCACCAAATCCCTGCTGCATCATGGGGAGGGGCAAGGGTTTTAGTTAGTTTTGGTTGTTGTTGTTGTTTTGATAAATTTAGGTTGTTGTTGTGTTTTGTTGGTGTCTTCTTTGTTTATAATTTAGGGCACTCATCTGATGTCTTGTCTTTAGATGTAGTCTGTGTGTTTGTTTTGTTAAAAAATACTTTTTTCTTAAGAAAAACCCTGTGTCTCTCTGATCTGCCAGCTCAGTTCCTGACAAGGTACTATTAGGTACTTGTGGAAATGTGGCAATATTTATACCAAGTTATTTGGCAGGATACCCAGTTTATCCAGAAATTGCCCTGTTTATCAGAAATAAAGACTGATATTCTTTATCTTTTTAAAAATGTCTCTGAAATACGAACAACTTTATTGATCCGAGGGAAATTGTTGTGCCAGAGCACAGGAAAAAAATATAACAATAATAAATCATAAAAATAGTCTAAACAGTAAAAATAAGAGAATAATAAATACAAATACAACAATAAAGTGGGTCGTAAGTCTTAAATAACAAGATAGATAAGGAGTGCACAGGAGTTGCTGTATAAGTGAATGAAGCAGATTGAGGCAGATGACTTCTGTGGCAGCTTTAATTCTGAAATCTAGTTTCTGTTGGCACACATTTAAATTTAGGGATGCATATAAAGCTACAAGTTCACAGAATATAAATCAAGACGTACATATTCATGTTTGGTGCTTTAAAACTTCCTCCAGAGTCACAAGTTGTTATATTGTTAGCTCTGTAGATGGTGAATGACAGTGGAGTACTGGGCATAAATGTGCAGTCATGTAGAAATTTTCACAACGTGGTGTGTAAAACGTCCCCAACAAACATGTTCCAGCAGTTTTTTCTCTCAATTCTGATTCGGTTGGCTTGTAGATCCATATATCCCAATCAATTTACCCAATCCCAATAAATAATTTAAGGATCAACAACATGACATGCAAGTTGAACCAAAATCATTAACTGAAGCAGAAACTGCTGTGAAAATGTGTGCAGCAGACGAAAAACACATCAAGACTTCTCACAATCGATGGACTGGACACAGCACCACCAGCTCAGAAATGGCAGACCAGTGGGAGCCTGGTGAGCCCATCTACAGTGGAGAAGTCTGGTCACAACTGATCACTGAAGACGTGAACCCCAAAAAACATTCCTTCAAAGTGGAAATGAACCCAAACAACTCACCTATGAATGAAAATACAAGAACTCGGGTGCAAAAGAACAGCTCAAGTTTCTTTGCAGTTTTGGGATTATATCTACAAAAGGAGCTTTGGTCTTCATTAGCAGATTTCTCAGTGCTGAGAAGTTCAGATAGAGGCTTTGAACAACCTTAAAACACACCTTAAAAATACTTTGCAAACTGTACCAAGGAGGATTAGAGCTGTTTTAGGGGCCAAACACTGATTAGATTTTATTTTCATTTTGTCAGTTCAACAGACCAATGGAGGAATTCATGACATTAGTTTAGAAAAACTTTATCACATAAAGACCAGTTTAGTTTAATAAAAACATAATTTATTTCACTAAGACATTACAACAAATGAAAGAAACAACTTTTCTGAATCTTTGCATGAGAAACTCATTAGTTAGAAAATACAGTACAGAATGCTTTTAATACACATTCTAATACACAGCACAATCTTTTTGTCAGCACAAGTAGATAAATTCTCCAAAATTAACATTTTACAAAAAAAAAAAGAGTTAAAATTCTAGCAACACTTATAGTATTAAGAAACTTTATTGTTAGACCAAAACATTTCAGCTTCCTTCATATGGGTCCTTTTAAGAACATTTAGGTAACATAAAGGTAAAAACGAAGCAAAAGTTTAAAAGAGTAAAAGAACGTATAAAACCCCACCAATGAAGGATTGTGGAGAGCAATAAGATCATACTTATTTATCAATGTAGAAACACATGCATAACAGATATTTAAGAACCGCAAGAAGAAATGATTAATTAAGAGGTCCTCATTCATATGAAAATACATGTGAAATAAAAAAAAAACACTAAATACTTCCCTCCATTCTCTCATGAGACAAATGAGAAATAAAAATAGGACAAATAAATTGTATACAGTTTACAAAAATCTGTTTTTTGTTTTCTTCAACTCTCTGTATCTTCGCAACATGGGCTCTCCACTTCTTCTTTCACAGTGTAATATATTTCAGTACTTGGAGTATGAACAAGTAAAAAAGAGCATGACATAATAATGTTTCACATTATGATATTGAGATGATGCAGATGCATCATCAGGTGATGAACATCAACACAGGATTCAGTCTATCTCACACAAAGTCACAGATCCCTTCTTAAACCAGAAGCCTGGGAAAAGGGGCTCTGTGAATTTGGCATGAAAGGTGTGTATGTGGGTCAGCTTTCCTGATTTGACGCTGTAGTAAGTCAGAGTGCCACCTTCCCAATCCAGACGCACTGCTATTTTCTGGCATTTTTCATCATCTGGCAGTTTAATATGCTTGGATGTTTTTCCATGCATAGCAGTGTATCCGGTGCTCGAGCAGATCAGATTCCAGGACTTCTCATTGGATCCAAGGCCTCCACTACTGTCCCACCGTCTGCCCACTGCTCCATAAGCCACCGCGATGCCGACCATTCCTCTCCATTCCACCTCCCAGTAGGAAAGACTTTGAACGGCTTGCTTACAAAACACTTGAGTCCTCTTACATCTGTCCAAACTGGCAGGTTGTGGCACCTTCTCCTCTACTTTCTCTACAGTTTTTTCTTTTCTGATATTTTCAAGCAGAACAAGCCACCTGCTTGCAGTGTTTTCATCAAACTCCAGATGTTCACCATCTGATGGATGAAGAAAGAAAATATAGTTCACTGTGTTAGTGAGTATTTTTGGTGATTTGTTGTGCAGTTAATAGACCATAAATGTTAATATCAAACATGGATATTATGTTGTTTTTGGATTCAAACATAAATTCTAGATGAAATTGAAAGAAAAGTAAATATTAATTGATTTGAAGAATATATATATCATAACTTGACCCTCATTTCAAAGTCATCATGCATTAGCTTTGTGTCTAATGCTGTAAATTGAATTCCTTAAAAAGACACTCACACTTCTTCATTCCTGGCTTTAACCGATGCGCTCCACCATGTTGCACACTGTACAAAAAGAAGATTGGGTTCTCACAAAAAGAACATGTGAGCTGAATCTAAATATATTATCAGGAAAATGACATTTGACTCACAAGACTTTGCATGTTTTCCATCTGCTATTAATAAATGTTCAATATGCAAATTGATTAGGAAATCTCCCTGGACAAGGAAAGCAATGCCATGGGCGGATCTTATTAAGAAATCTGAGAGCAGATGTTTATCAACCTCAAAGAAACAGCCTGAGTGTGAGGAGGACTGAAGCTGGAGTTGGAAATCAACAATATATCTGAGTGCAAGCACACAATTTAAGAAGGAGCAGAGCTAATCTAAGCACAAACAGAAGCTATCTGAGAGGAAGTTCAGAGTTTTTAGGTTCAGCATCCAATTCTATTTATTTTGTATATGCTGCCCCTGGCAATATCATCAGGAGGCACTCCATAGATTTCCATTGTTATGCGGATGACACCCAGTTATATTTATCAATGGAGCCAGATAACACTAATAAGCTCCTGAAACTTCAGGCCTGCCTTGGATGACAAGAAAAAGTGATCCTATTAGGTCCGAAACACCTGACATAGCCTTGCTGGATGGCATTAACTGGGCCTCCAGCACCACTGTAAGGAACCTCTGTGTTTTATTTAATCAGGATTTGTCCTTTGACACTCCTATCATGCATATTTCAAGATCTGCTTTTTACCACCTGTGGAACATCACAAAAATAAGGCACTTTCTGCCCCAGTGCGATTCCGAAAAATTGGTCCATGCATTTGTCTCTTCCAGGCAAGTGGTTTAAAAGTCAAATTCAAATTTATTTATTTAAAGCCCAAAATCACAAACATTGTTTACTTCAGAGGGCTTTACAATCTCTACAGTTGTGACACCCTCTGTCCTTAGACCCTCGAACAGGGTCAGGAAAAACTTCAAAAAAGCCCTTTTGGGAAAAAGAAGAAACCTGAGGAAGAGCCACAGATGACAGACAGACGTGCAATAGATGCCACATGTATAGAGAACATCATCATTAATCAACAATGATGAGTCCATGCGTTTAGTCCATGTGTGAAGGTGTCACAGGTAATGAAAAAGGAGTCATGAGTCCAGGTGCAGCTCTAGATGTCCTCATATGGAGCTCTGGTCCACTTGACCTTCTCTCCACAGTGAACCTCAGACAGGTGGACCACAACCAGAATCAGTGAGGAGCCTGCAAGACTGGAGAGAAGAAAGAGGACCAGGACTCGGGCAGTAACATGCACTTTACAGGACACAAGAATATTCACATTAACCACTTTAACTACTTTAACTACTTCAACCAGT
>JBAJHX010000035.1:37451-50940 GCA_037176925.1 Amniataba percoides
TTTACAGCTATGGCCCGTTTAATTCAGCAATGACGCTTGTCGCAATTTTGCGACCATGGCGCCTAAAGGGTTAAAGCATCGATTAAAATGTTAAACAATAGTATTTTTTTGTGTGTGTGTAACAAACAAGTGCACAAAAATAAGGCTGTTATGAAAACACTGAATGAAAAATTGCTGACAACACAAAAAACATTCATAATTGCTAAATTAGAGGTTAGCACTGTCAGCTCACAGCAAGAGGCTTCTGGGTTCGATCCCCAGTTGAAGCAGGCCCTTCTGTGTGGAGTTTGCATGTTCTCCCTATGTCTGCGTCTCTCTGGGTGTTACGGCTTCTTCCTACAATCCAAAGACATGCAGGTTAATTGGCAAATCTAAAATTGTCCATAGGGTGTGTATGTGAGCGTGAATGGTTGTCTGTCTTCAATGTGGCCCTGCGACTGACTGGCGACCAGTCCAGGGTGTACCCTGTCTCTCACCCTAAGATAGCTTGGATGGGCTCCAGCATTCCCGTGATGGTTAATGCTGGGTGGGTTAGAAAATGGATGGATGGATGGATAGGCTACAATTGGGCTGTGAATAATACTAATTAAGAGCCATTTTGGAGCTGAGGGTAAGAATTGGCTCTTCTGTTGGAGCCAAGCCAAAAGAGCAGAATCTTTGAAAAGATCCAGACCTCCCATTATTAATTAACAGTGTTTTATTTATTATTATTTTTATTTTTAAAGTCTGTTGCTCACTGGCTGTTAATAAATATACAGACAAACTATGGGTCACAGGAGGGCTGGGATGCTGAGAACATTTGGGTGGAGCTAAAATAGCTGCAGAGCAGTGTGGGAAACCAGCAAATCCACACATTATAAAGAACCATTTGAGTTTCTGTTTAAAGATTGATTTGAACGATTATATATGCTGATTATAATATATATATATATATATATATATGTATGTAATGAACAATCAAACAAATGAAGATTACAGTATATATATGTATATATATATATATATATATAACTGAGAAACAGACTGCAGCATTGATGCATTTTTGTAATCACACTTGAGACTAGCTTCCAGTAGAGAATTCCACCATAAATCTTTATCTGTCATTTGCTCCACCATAATCAAAGAACCCTTTGCAATTAAGACGAAACTTAACGTAAAAACATCTTCATTATATTGAATAACTGTGAGATCATAAAGTCAAGAGTCTTAAAGTGAGTGCCTTAAGTATGCTTAGTGCATGTGCCGCCTGATTGTCTATGTGTTATGTACAGGTTGTGTTGCTCCAAGACATAAGTGACTTAACTTTAGTTTTCTCTACCTTTCAGGCAAGATATGTCTGTAAGGATGGAAATGGATATCAGCGGAGTATCCAGGGCACATGTTTCTATTCTTCCTGCAGCCGAGATCAAAGCTACATTGAAACCAGAAGCAGAGCGACCTCGTTGTGCCAGCACCCCATGTTCACCGATTAGAGGTACTGTTGCAGGATACCAGATTCTCCACATGGATTCAAACTATCTGGTGGGCTTCACCACTGGTGAGGAGCTGCTCAAGTTAGCCCACAAGTGCTCAGAAGGCACTCCAGAAAAGGGCTGTGTATCTGAGGCCATGTCCAGCCCTATCCAGAGCACTGTTCAGAAATCTGTGGACTTGGGCATCCATCGATCTTCACGAATCTTCAAGGGAAAAAATCGGTACTACCAACCCTACGACATTCCTGCTACCAATGGGCGGAGACGGAGGCGTATGCCCAGCTCAAGTGACAACTTTCTCAAGTCCCTGGCCCATGTGGAGCCTGGGAAGGGCTTGCATGCTCCACTACCCCTCTGTCTGCTGAAAGGGAAGAGGGCCCAGTCCAAGTCTCTGGACTACCTTAATCTGGACAAAATAAGTATCAAAGAGTCATCAGACACTGAGGTGCTACAGTACCAACTTCAGCACCTCAACCTGCGAGGGGAGCACATGTTTTCGAGAAACAAGACATGAAAACACAGAGAAAGGCCTTTTTTAGGCTTCTTTCACCCTCTTGGGGATTTAGGTGCTATTTCCGGCTTGGTTTCTTTCTACTCAGATTACAAGCAGTTCTTTAAGAAGACCGCCTGATATTCTTGTTATATTATTAACTGGGAGTTTTACCTTGTACTGTACACATAATGTTGTGAAGAAAATCGATAAATGACTCCTCACTGTTATGAGGTTGTTGAGGAAATTTGTGAATTATATAAACTTAGCAATAACAGGTGAACCTATTTATTGACAGTGTTGTGTGTTGGTACTGGCCAGAGAAAAACTGATACATCAGCTCACAGCTGATAAAAGCACATATCACATACTGTATCAGCTTTAAAATGCATCAACTGCTATCAGCCCAATAATAGTTTAACTGCTTATCTGTGAAGAGTTGTGTTAGTCGAGATTTTATCAGATTTTATTCAGATTATGGCACTGCTCACCTAACAAAATATTATGTAAAGAATATTGCTAAGTGATTTCTTAATACTTGTTTTACTGCTGTCACTCAATAACAATGTGTTTTAAGCCTCTTATCTATAATAAAATGGGCATGTGTAAAGGAATCATGCTTAGTGATGCTCCATTCAGAATCTGCTTTGGAAAACAATATTGGTCCATCTTCATACAATACTCACAAGCCATATGTACAGTTATTGGTTGCCATAATCATTCCCTCTGTCAATCACTTTCTTTTTAAAATATATTCATGTATATTTTCCAGGCATTTCTTCTTGTCAGAGAGAGAGCGAGAAAGGGTGGGAAAGAGATCACTTTTTCCAGTTTGTCAGAGTAAGACTGCTGAAATCTCATTTTAACTTCAACTGATGTTGAGAATTTATTTTTTCTCCCTCTCATAGTTGTGCCCAAGGAAAGGGTTACTTCACATCATGTATGGACATGATGATTAAAGATCAGTAATTATTTAAATGTACTAATTGCACACTGGCACACTCCTTTATCTGTATTGTATAAAGACAGATCTTACTATTATTCAGTCACAGGTTTGAAATGGGGCTGGCTAGCTTGATCATTCACATCAAATGGCAACTGTGGTCAGCTTGAATTTGTGACAGATGTATGAATGCAGTATCACTTAAGTCCTATTTTTGCATCTGTTTATTTTTAGTGAATATGGTTGATAATATGTTGGCTTTGGAAAACCATATTGGTGCATCTCTAGTTTTATGCATTGGTTATTGGCGCACAGCAGTATTATATACTAGGTTTGTGTTTTTAATGAATGTGGATGTTCTCTCTTCAATCACAAATGGATATGCTGAATGGATGTTTCAGTTCATCTACTACAGAAAATGTGTTTTCTTCACTTGGTTGCACATTGGACATTTATATCTCTGGAAACATCAGTGCACTGAGATACTTTCACAACCATGGCACCAATTAGGCTTCCACAGAAAATCTATAATATTGTGCTCAAACAAACCCAGGTGAATACTTCTTTGGGAAAATATGTACACCCCATTTTTGCACAGTTTGTTATGCTGCTTTAAAAGATTTTTTTTGTTTGTTTTGTTTGTATTTGTCTCAGAAGTTTGTTTCTTTTACACTAAAGCAATATTAGTTTACAATTATTTTATGAACATGTAACATCTAAAGCCTTTGTGTCAAAATTTTATGTGGTCATGGCGCCTTTTCAAATTATTCTACTGTAGAAAATTAAACAATCTGAGTTAATTTGATGCAGTGTGTTACTTTTTGCCCATTCATGTCAGTCAACAGTCTGAACAAGTCGATATTAAGAGTAGATAGTAGAGTACATAGATTTTTTCAAAGATGTTGAAGTTGGTCCCAACCACAGTATACATTACTCACATATTAATCTGTGTAAAAATATTAATGTGAGATTGAATTATTTTTAATATTATCATAGTGATGTTCTAAATATTTATATCCCCATGGTCCTTTCCTACTGTAAGTTAATGCAGTGATAAATCACCAGGAGAGGAATAACTGACACTTTGATAGTATGAAAATCCACTTGTTTTTATGTCAAGATTTTTCAGTACGTTGGTGCATCAATGAAAACATGAAAGACACAGATATGTCATATTTTCATGACATATTCCACATAATTTTTCTGCACAACAAATTCATCTTTGTCTGCAATGGTTTAGTAGCTCAACTGAAGAATTACCGCCACCAGCTGTTTTTCTGGATGCAACATTTGCATTACAGTAGTGGATGAAAACCCACATTGTTCACGTTCACGTTATTGTTCCCGGTTTCACAAATGGACAGTGGCTACAGAACTTCAGGATGTCTGAAGCAACATTGACCTTCCTGTGCAGCAAACTTGCGCCCAGCTATGAGTACAGGAGTATTGGACATCTTTTTGGAGTCAGCATCACAACTGTGTGCAGGTGTGTTCAAGAGTTTTGTGCTGCAGCAGAGACAGAACAAATCTGTTTTCTTGACGAAAGGAAGTTCGGAGAGATGGCTGCCTACACCGAGAACAGATGGGTGTTCCCACATTGTGTGTGTGCCATTGATGGCTCCCACATACCCACAGCATTACCACACTGACTATTTCCACCGTAAAGGCTGGCACTCCACAATACTTCAAGGTGTTGTTGATGGAATGTGTTTGCTGGATTGCCAGGGAGCTTGCGTGATGCAAGAGTTCTGAGGATGTCCACACTGTGGGAGTTAGCCAGCTAGGGGAAACCTGTATTATGGTCAGTCCAAACTATTTACGGTGTACAAAGTATGCCTCTCCTAGAACAGAGGGTTAAGGGCTGAGAAAAACATCCAGTGAGGGGAATGGGTCACAATGGGGGGAGGGGGGGGTCGCACACGACAGCCACTCATCACCCACACTAGCTCCCCCAGCACACTGAGGAACGCTTGATTAAAGGAAGCATTCTGGGCCATCTCCACCCTCCTTAAGGCAGCTTCATACTCCTTTTCATCACATGTGTCACCCAGAAGCAACTGGACATGCTGATCACACTGGTCACAATTTCACTCATCCTCGGCCTGCATCTCTTCAAGTATGTTTTGCAGGTCTGGTCTGGTCCTTTTACTCTTGCCTACACAAAAGGCAGAAGTAAGAAGTGGTTAACCAAAGCAAGTTTAAAAAAATATATTGGGGAATACACTTGAAGCTAAAAGTCAGTGGTGGAATGCGTCAAATTGTTTTGTTGTTTTAATTAAAAAATTTCACATGGATGTGTTGCACTTACGTAGATTTTACAAGGGATAGTTTACATTTGTTTTTGCTGTGGCCTCAGAATGAGTTTATGAGTTGTGATACTTATTTGATGACATTTTTGGCGCTTTATCTGCACTTTCACCTAAGTAAATGATGCTGTGAAGTTTCTCACCAGGGATAGCACGTTGTGGGGTCGTGCTTGATGTGCTTAGTGTCGACGCTAGTGTGTCGATGCAGAGGCTGAACTCAAATGTGGAAAGGGATTCTTGAACAAAAATACACACACAACAGTACACAAGTACAAGTACACGCATAGCATGAAATTGCAACATGAAAAACAACGTTTAAATCTAGTAATAACACTAGCTTAGTTCATCAGATGTTGTAGACATGCGACTTTTTATGTTTCGCTCTCCGAAGCCAATACTTAAGCAAACACAAAATACAAACAAGCGTTAGCATCGATGGCTAATTAGCTAGCCCATTGTCTGCATACAGGAGACCACCACGTTATTTACAAAATATCTTTCTTTGTTCAAGGTGAGCTTCCCACCAATAGGATCAGTAAAATAAAAAACAGTCAAAAAACACTCACAAGCCTCAACCAGTGTTTCTAGCAAAGCCGTGGCCGTAAATGGTGTCTATTTGGCCAGACCACCTCCATTCTCTCCTGTTTGGCCCACTCCGGGTGTTCTGGTCCTTGATGATGTGGTAGGCACTTTTAAGTTTCTTCAGCTTCTCTCGGCACTGCTTAACTGTCCGGTGGTATCCCTGGGTGCCCATCAGTTCGGAGACCTCCCGGGTACACCTTCTTGTTGCAGGTCGCTCCGTCTAGCTCCCACTGAATCCTCTCCTCAGCCACCAGACAAAGGAACGTCTGTACCTCATCATTGCTCCATGGGCTTTGTTTTTGGTGCAGCCATCTCTTATCTCTTGTTTGTTGTTGTTGAGTTTTAAAAATGGCGCGGTTAACACTTACGAATGAGTCGTTCTCTTGACTCATCTAGTGATGTCACGCCCTGGCTAGTCAGCAGCCTGCCATCTGCCCTCACGTTTTCGGCTCGACTCAGCTCGCTTGGAGCCCTGGCCAAGTAGGTACAACAAAAGTACCTGGTGACAAAGCGTAATGGAAACCCGAGTTGAGTCGAGCCAAGACGAGCTGAGTAGGTACAAGTGGAAAAGTGGGGAAAAATGTAATAACACTGTAGAAATATTCATGTTTTATTTTGCATAGGAATGACAGAAAAGGTAAGTTAGCGCAGATTAGAAATGCACATTAATTATGGTCAACATAAATTTGTTAATTTGTAATAACAGAATTTATGATTCTTCAAAGTGCAATAACAAGCCTGTGCTTTAGACCTGAGGAGACAGAATAAAGAATTAAATATGTGATCAGACAGTTTCATTTATATTGAAGGCACACTCATTTGTTTTGAAATAATCCAAATGAAAACCCTTGGATATAACCAATAAATGCAAAACCAAGTAGGAAAAGAAGAAATTGTACATGAAAAATAAATGCTAAATATTGTCTTCTCAACATAACACAAGAATCATATAGTTAATGATAAGTGTATTACAAGTGTATTATTGACAACTTGGAAACACTGACAACTTATCAGTGCCCAGTTTGTGAATGTGCCAATTTGACAATGGTAAAAAAAAAAGAAAAAGCAAAACACATTTTGTAGTACTTTGTCAGCCTCAAGCAATGTCAAACCATATTCTTGAAGTTTAGGTGTTGACAGAATACAAAGAAATAATACATTGGAATCTTGCTGTATTTGCAAATACTGCAAAATCTTTTTTCCAAGTCTTAAAATGATACTCACATGCTCATATGTACTTTACTCATCAACTTAATCATTTTTCTATTCATACTAGCCCTGAAGTGATCACTTTCTAACACAATTCTACTGTAAGTACTCGTGGACAAAATCCAAGTCCCACATTCTGTCAATTTTGTCCTAGGTGTTTTTTCTTGTTGCGCTGCAGAAGACAGTAACGCAGAGACATTAGTCGTGAAAAAACTCTGGAAGCTACACTCTTGAAGTTTGACATTAATTTCTCGCTGAAAACTAGTTTGCATAGATTAGAGACTGTGGATTTTGTCCACCACTTATACTGGACTCACAGTAGGAAAGGATGTATTGACAGCAGGAGTGATTATAATGACCATTAACTCTCTCAATACATGAGGTCATAAGAGGATTGTTTTAAAACAAAATTGAAAAATGTGAAGCTATGCTTTAACTTCCTGTTATTCAATCAATGTTGCTTGTTCACATATCCAACTGATGTATACATGCATTTTGTGTGGTTTGTACATAAGTTCTGTGCCCTGTTAACAGTTCTAGGCAATGAATGGTAATTATATTTAAGTAGCAGACAAAGAGTCAACATTTGTATGTTTAATTTATTTGGTTAACACACTAAAGCATTACTATCTGCTACATATTGAGTAAAGGCAGTATCAAAATTGTGAGAGCAATTAATGTTTTGTGAGGAGCAGAAAAACACTGACATAGAATCAGTATCAAATTACAGAAATTCTATTTTTTATGTCACAAAATCAAACCAATAACAGTCGATAACAGTGTGATGTGCAGGAAAGTAGTAATGTAGTAATGAGGCGCCAGATCATAAGCATTCAACACCACCAGAAGCATGTGCGCTTTGAGATGGGGAAGACAGGTCAATGGTTTGAATGCTGTGTTTACAAACAGCAACTGACAACTCCTACTTACACCTTTAAGGAATTGTCTAAAAGTTTGGTTATGAAATAAAATACATGTAGCATAGTAAACATAATAACGCCTCTCACAGGACCCAAAGAAATGGTTTCAAGAATTTATCACTCTCATGGCACAACCCAGGAAAATATATCAATGAAGACACAATGGTAACCAGAAATGTTCCTACTGAAAATTGAAATGAAAAAGCTTAAATTAAGATTGTGTAACACAAACTATTTGTAATGTAACACATCATGCTTGTAGGCCGATCTCTTCATATGGCATTTTTAATGAGCACATAGTTGTTAACTTTGAGCTGATGACTGTGAAAACATCCTTACCGTGTCAAACATACATTCTTTTGTACAGTGAAGCTCAAATACTTTTTTGTAAGAACAAGAAAAAAACATTTTTGAATGGAGGGTAACTTAACCATTTCACATGAGGAAGCATGGACTAAGGGCCCTGCTAATTGTATCTTAATTCTTTCTAGTGGCGGGATTTTCCATAACAACGTGGCAACAAGTGCTTAAAATACTTAGCTTATCCACAACTTGAACAGGTTGAATCCTTCAGTTGTCAGTATTTATGGAGTACACTATGGCTCACATTCTGGTCTCTTCTTGTGGTTGGTTCATGTAATCCTGAAGGGCCTGATGTAAAGGCAGCCATTTCTTTACTGAAGCTTTTAACGCTATGATCCATCTGTAAAGAATATCAGAAACATTAACATGACTTCATAAGCTTTTATTTTCTTCAACTAGTGTTTTCTTCACTCATTGGTTTACACCTCCTTGCACTCCAGGAGCATAGTTATTGTGCAATGTTTTCTGGGTAGCATGAAAAAATACAATTGTGCTAAAGTTCATACAATACCTACATTTCTGTACAAATGCTTCAGATATTTTTAAAGAAGTAAATATATTAATTAAACAAGACAAGAAATAGATTTTAAGATATTCATGCTTTTCTTTAATATTTCTAACAATTTTTTACTTATACTCTATCAGATTTGAGAGGGAAATATAGTAATTTTTACCACACTACTAGCTTGACAGCTTTGTAGCTACTTTACAAATAAAGATTTCTGCATCCAAACCATGCTACAGCTTATAAATAAGATGTTTTGTTATGAATGAAATTACTCATACAGCATAAATGATGAATTGATCAAGCAGATTAGTATTAGTATTTTGATAATAAACAATATATATTTTAATTATTTTAAGTTACTGTTAAATTATTTCTTTTTTTTTTTTCGATTTTGGATGAACAAAACAAGCATTGTGAAAGTGTCACTTTGGATTCTAAATAATTACCATGGACATTTCTCACAAACAATTAATTAATCATGAAAATAATGAGAAGGTTATCTATACTAAAACTGATGATGATAATAGTTGCAGTTCTATAGAAAGTAGTTAAAATTAGTGCCACCTCGTAGGTGCCATTTCTGTTATCTTGAAAATTAGTGACTATATATTCCCGGTCCCTGCTCCTCTTATTGCACCAGATGTCCCTCCCTGCAGCATTGCTCAGTTTTGTTTTTCTTCATTGTCCTGTTTACTTATTTTTTTTTTTTTTATAAACTATTGTTTTTATGTTGCTTGGTTAGTGGAAACTACTGTATAACTAGCTAATGTTTACTAGTGTGGCCAGTTATAGTTGACCAATGTCTCAAAAGAAACAATAGTTACCACAGAAATAAGCTGCAATTTCACCAGTCATGGGCACACGCCATTGCTTTTACCCACATTTTTTTTATAACATTTTATTTGGCGTTTTTCCATGGACACCTATATTTTTAAAGCTCTAAGATGCTCCTACCAACCAGTAGTGGAAAGTAAACTTTGTTTATGCAAGTACTGTAAGTGCAGTTTTAAGGTACTTTACTTGAGTATTTCCATTTGCTGCTACTTTAAACTTCTACTACATTTCAGAGATCATGTATTTTTTACACCACAACAATTTGTTGATAACTTCACTACTTCTTATTGTTACAATGCAGATTCAGATTAATAATGCAAAACATATATTTGATAAGTAAATCATGATATATTATAGATTACAAGAAAACATTTGGAATGATTCCTGTCAAACAGATTTACAGGCTATCAAGCATTTAAAGTAATTAACATTAGCTCCATTTTTACCATCCGCTACATTAAAGTGAACAAAACATCAATAATTGTGATTCAATAATATAACATGTATTATGCCATTCTACATTGTGATTACTTTATTTGGTATATATTTTAATGCTGATCATATTTCTATACATTTAAGTAAAATTTTGAATGCAGATCCATAACATTTAACATTGTTTTTATGATGTGGTATTTACTTAAGTAGAGGATCTTAGTACTTCTCCCATTTCTGCTATAAACCAAGCATAGGCTGCTATGGTTTAAGTTATAAATATAATAGTATACCAGTTATATGGGACATTCTTTTAGTACTTTTAATACATTAGGTGCATTTTCTTGATGCTTACATTAGGTTAAGTAGCATTTTCAGTGCAAGGACTAATGTTTTACAGTAGTACAGCACAGTAAAATAAGTTAAAATCAGAGTCAGCTCCTCACCGTTTATTCTCGTTAGGATTTTCAGCACAGAAGTAGAAAGTCTTGAACTCATCAGACGGAGGTTTCAATTCAATGGTGGATTTCTTGGATCCATAGGGCTGCTCTTGCACTATGTATCCTTGAAGGTAGATGCCACCTGAAGACACAGATTGTAATCTCTACTGATCAAAATGACCCTAACCCTTTGTTCAGAGTTTTTACCAATTCAATTAATACAGAAGGTAAATGAGGAATTAATAGAAACGGTTACGAACAGACAACATGAAAATACAAAAACTTCTGTCATTTTGGTTATCTTTTACAACTTGCAAGGGCTAGATGATATCCAAGAAATCAAGTGCTATATTGGAAAAGATCCACTAATATCAGCTATCAAAGAAAACACCAGATCCACTGTTACTTTACATAACATGTTGTCATTTAAGTGTTACCTGGATATGCAGTGCTGGTATCTAAATTTATTTGAAAATTAAAACAATAAAAGCACTTCTATGACTTATTTTGATTTTACAGTCTTTCTGGAAAAATGTTTTTTGTGATTGCTGTGGGCAAAAATCCTTGATAATGTGGCACATTTTCTTGGAAAAATGCAATGGAATATGCTGGATATTTATGCAGTTCTATGCAATGATATTGCGGGAATTTGCAAAAATTGCAGGAACGTGCAAAAACTGCGGTTTGAAGAATAAGACAAAAAAAGTGATTCCCAACATTATATTCTCACTAGGCTACTACCTTAATGTAAAGAGTATTTCTAATGACTTCTTCTGATAGGTTTTCATTTAAGGAAATAAGTTTAAGATATGTTTTTCATTTTCAAATTGATATAAATCTTTTTATACTTTTACAAGCTTTAATCTTATATCTACAGAGAGAGATCTATCTCGATATCTTGATAAATCGATAGATCAATATTTGTTTCAATGATGTTAACATTATGTGTTCAGTGTAAAAGAGGCTTTATATTGTATAGCAGTGCCAGAAAAGGCAGGTATTCGGGTTGATATTCGATTTTCAATTTTGGGATACCTCTCTTTTTAAAGTGTGTTGATGGGACAATAACACTGATTGACATTAACTAGTAAAGATAGAAAGGCAGCAAAACATTTAATTTTTGATGATAAATGGTGTAATTGGCTATGCACAGGAACAATGAGTACAACCTGAGCTACACCGCCCTTGCCGGACTACAACCTCTGCAAGTATCATAAAAGACCATCAAAAAGACCTTATGAAATTACTCAATTAGCATACTATATTTGAACTGTAAAATTCATACTTCATCAGGAACAATTAGGTGGCCTTACTTAACCATACTTCATACCACATATTCAGGACTCCTTGCCTCTACTTTTAAAGAGGAAATTAAAATTTGTCTAAAAATATTTGTATGCCAGCTGCCACCAGTGTCACCACTCACCAGTGACAGTGGGACATAGGTTTTGGTCATGCATCTTGCTGTTTCTGGACTTAAGTATTTTAAGTGTTCCCTGTATCTGTAAGAGAGTAGACCTAATCTCATGGTCATTTTTAGTATACATAGAATTAATTCATTAAGTCAAAGTTTTTAACATTTGGTTCATTGTATTCATTGGTGCTGCTGGCATTTCTTCTTTTGTTTGTGTTTTTGGTGATCTTTTGGTCGCCTGCAGCAGCAGTTGTGTACAGTGGGGCTAGACTGTTGGAGATTGGGGAGAGTTCAAGCATTTCAAAGGTTCGATTTGTACTGCCAGAAATTCAGCGGACGACCAAGGCTTTCACAACCCCCCTTCTGTTGCCAAGGAGACAGATGAGACATTGTAAACAAAAGTGGGGCAAAAGGGGCGGCCTGCGTGCTAGGCTACAAGCTAACCCATACAGACTGGCTCTTCCCAGTCTGTTCCTCACAAACACCAGGTCACTTGTCAACAAAATGACGAGATGAAGCATGGGATCATCTCTGCAAAGATTGACAGCTGTGCAGTGATTTTTACCGAGACCAAATTCCATTTACCCCTCTTAATTTCATTATGTGAAAACATAATGACAATAAAGATTCTTGATTATTAGTTTGATGATTTATCATCCTTAGTCAGAAAACTAACCAAGGGCATGTTGTGCGTATGTCTGTGAGAAGAATGAAGAATATCAAACATTATTACCCTATTACTTTACCACAAAACCTCCACAAAAAAAGCTACCATAATGCATGTCATGATTTGAAACACACATAACCATACCCTGTGCATGAGTTGCGCGGATACCGCTGTACAAGAAGAGGCAGCCATCCTTCAGAATGCAGTAGTGCTGTACCCACAAGTCTTTGTTTTTGTCCATTTTATGAAGCAATCCAAGACATTCTGGGTTTTTCACAGCCAGTGGGGGCAGATTAGAATTGTGTCTGGTAACATCCACCCATACATGGTTCTGAAACAAGAGTCAGTTGAGGAGATTAGTATTAGCCTGAGGGCTAAATATGACAGGTCTAAGCGTAAGACACATCATTCTAATGCAGCATTGTTATAAATAGTGCAAAACATTTTTAGATACTGCTAATTAATTAAATATTACCAGGCACGTTTTAACAATAACAGATTTAGATGTTACCTGTGTGATGGGATGAATAGCTTTCTCCATAGCTTCCAGCCACCTAAAGTCACAAAGATATTGCCAAAAATGTTTGAACCAAATCATCGTTGATGTTTGAAATTCAACAAATACAAAAGTACATATAACTATATACTAACTATATAATAACATAACTGCAGACTTTTCACACAGAACTTCATCCTGTCATCTCCAGAAGTTCTCTGATGACTCTACTGTTGTTGGCCTCATCACTGATGGGGACGACAGGGAGTACAGAGGACTCATTCAAAACTTTGTGGACTGGAGCCTGCGTAACAACCTCCAGATCCCAGGATTTCCAGAAGTAGTTTAGGGGGCCGAGCCTTCAGCTATCAGGCCCCTGTTCTCTGGAACCAGCTCCCCGCCTGGGTCCGAGA
>JBAJHX010000035.1:51040-67463 GCA_037176925.1 Amniataba percoides
CGATCTATACAAGTATACCAACTGTCAAACTATTTATCTTGGATTATTTTAATTCTTATTTTATTTTCTATTTTAATTCTTATCTTATTTTTTCTATATTCTACATCTATTATCTCTTATTTTATTCTATCCTTGCATTTCTGACTGTCTTTTCCTCTGTGTGTTTTTGCTGCTTTAAATTTGCTCATTTAAAATCCTCACACAAAAACAGATACATGGAAACAGACTTAACATATATTTGATTTAGTATAACATATATTTGTTTTCTGTATTGTACCTTTTCATTTCCTGGTTGGAAGTGGCACAGAAAAAGTACACTCGACTTGCAAACTGAGGACGGCACTTAAACACAAAGGGTTTTCCCAGGGACATGTCTGGTCCCACCTCAGCCCCCTCCATCTTTACAGCTGACAAAGCCCGCCTCTTGCCTTCATCCTGTAAGTAACATTAAGTAATGGGAAAGAAAACTTCTTATTTAATATTTATGTGGACTATGGACGGACACAGTGGACGGAAACATAATGACAATGACTCCTCCTGCTCACCCGTTTGTGTCTATAGTAGTAAAGGCAGCAGTCATGCGTGAGTACAAACCACCTTTTCCTCCAGCCTTTAATCAGACCAGAGTGGGTACGCTTGTGAAGGTAACCACGACACGCCGGTCTTGGGGTGTTAGGACCACGAGCAATGTCTGACCCAATGGTCAATGTAAGAACATCTGGACCTACAATATCAACAACATTACATTTGAATTCAAATCCATTCAAGCACTTTGATTATGTATTAAAAGACTAAAATGTTCTAATTTCTCTAAATAAGTCACACAATAGATCTCAAACCCCTGCTATGTACTCCTAACCATAACCAAGCATGCTAGTTCTCTCAGAGCACAAAAACATTGTCTTATACTCTACATAAAAGTCCTTTGTTTATTAAGTACTTTGTGGACTGAGGCTTCTGTGCAGCTTAATTGTACCTATTAAATGGAAAAGGCATACCTTGCCTGGCCAAATCAGCAGCCTCAGAATGAGGAATGCTGGTGACATCGGTTCCATTGACAGCTAAGACATAGTCTCCAACTATCAACCCTGCCTCCTCAGCAGCTCCATCTGAAACAATGGATGTTAAAAATTTAGCTCACAGAGCAAACAATCACCTTCACTCACAAAACAAATGACACCAACTAGACAAAATCCATAGTTAAAGGTGTAATACAATGAAAATAATGGACACAAATTGTAAAATGGAAATTCAAATATCTGATCACGACTGGCAGACTAGGTTGTAGGTCTGTGGAATGGTGCCAGCCACTGCTACATATCCAGATTTTCCATATTTTAGATTTGTGTTAATATCTGAATGCCTCAGAAAAGAACTCTAAAACTAAATCTTGCATGTTTTGAATTCACTTACTTGTGTCAACCTCTGTAATTACAATGGGTTTGGAATACTGTATTCGGAAACCCCAAGGATACTCTCCTGTCCCTTTGTTAATCTTGACAGTCCTTTCACGAACTGAAAAGAAAGGTAAAGTTTAATTCACCGTAGGGAGATACATATGTATTTAATTTGCTTAATTCAGTGTACAGTATTCCCTCTGCTCGGTGCTCAAACCATTTTGTCGTGTATCGTCAATTCTGTCAAGTTCTCATGTCTTGTTGAATACTTCCTGTTTTATTTTGTAGTCTAATTCTACTCTTGTTCAGGGTCCTTGATTTCCTGCCCTCATTTGTTTCCTGTCAGTCTGATTGTCTACCCTGCCCCTCATTTTTTTATACCTGTTTCCCATTACCTCGTGTGCATAGTCTGTGTCTCTCGTTTGTCATGTTAAGTATTCAAATGTTCCTCATTTCGTCTTGTGCCTTGTCTAAGCTTAAGTATTATTACTTAATGAGTCAGGATTTTGGTGCAGGTGAAATAGAGTTGGACCCAGAAATGCAGATGAGGCAGGCAGAGTAGATATAGTGACTCAGGCAGGAGCACAGCAGAACACACGAGGGATGACCACATTAACAACTTGACAAGGAACAAAGGAAAGGGACCAATATATATAGACTGTTTGGGATAGGGAAGTGCAGGTGATGAGACTAACAGGGGACAGGTGAAACTAATAAGGGCCAAATTGAATAATCTCAGAGGTGGGAAATACATAAGGGCAGGAAGTCATGGGGGGAAAATGTTAGGAGAATAAGGAATATAAAACAAAACATGATATGAGCAAACTGGAGAAGATAAACTCGAAGACAAGAGACAAGAAACTACCAACACAAGACACAGAACAAGAGATAAGGTGCACACAAGGAACATACTGAACACAAAACAGACTGGGTTGGCTTGGCTTGTGTGAAAATCGTGCATTTGAGTCCAACTGATTCATGCCCACAAGTCGTAATACACTCTTATAGTAATAATGATAATACACTTAAAAGTAAGTGTTAATTTTCACTTTTCTTACTTGACACAGCTCGAGTTCTGGTGTTGAGGCTGAGTGGATTGGCACCTGAGTCCACGTCATCCCCCTGGTAAATCCATGCTGAAGAGTGGAAAGTCTCTGTATAAAAGCCCCTTTCTTCACTGTCTCCAACTGTCATGTCCATAGAACGAGTGTCCTCTGATACTAAAAAAATACAGAACAGTTCACATTATGACATGAGACAGTGCAGCGCACACAGTTTAAGGTGCACAATGTTATAAAATTGTTCTGATCAATTGTTGATTTGACAAGAGTACATGATTTAACAGTAATTGTTTCATAATTGTCACTGCAAATGAGATATATATCATTCTGTTTGGTCCAGTTGTGAATAAGACAGTGGGATGGAGGAAAAAATAAAACAGAAGGACAACTGAACTTCATTATCAGTGATCAACACAACCGGTGCTAACAATAAGGCAGTGGAAGCACCTTTAAAGAGTCAAAAACCTTCTCTATTAATCAGTTAATGATGGATGAGTCACATTTACAGTCTCTGATTGCACTAGTGCAAATTATATTATAAATTATATTATACTACGACTACTGTACTTTCTCTTATTGGCCAGTTGGTCATTTAAAAAAAAAAGTATAGCAAAGATTTTTTTTTATCTTAATCTCCCTAAATCTCAGCCCTAAAATTACCTGATTCCTCTGTGATGTCACTGGTTATTGAGCTTCCTCCAGCAGAGCTCCACTGCTTGCTCTCCTTGAAAAGATTTCGCCTCTTGGCCCAGTGATCTGTGCAGCTGCTGTCTGGCTCTTTGTGAATCACAGGTTTTAAAAGTTCCTTCGCCTCTGAGTAAGCTGGAAATTATAATAAACAGTCACAATATATGAGTTTAATCTAAATATTCACCTGAAAGTGGTTGTTTAATAAAAGTATCTCACAAATAACACTGTTACTTACATTTGGATACAACCTGTTTATCTGCCTTGTCAGTTTTACAGGGCTGCTCCTTTGAGTAATTTTCTGTGTTTGTAGAACCTCTGGCAGGATATGATGCAATAACTGCAGGTTTGTCCAGTTTCAGATCATCATCAGCAATCATCAGTGACAGAGAACAATGGGTATTCCCTGTTTCCTTTGAGACTTCATTTGTGTTTAATGAATTCACATGCATGTCCTGCAAAGGGAACATGCAAGGGTACTCCAAAGCAGTTCTACGATCTTGTTCTATACAACTCTTTAGTGACGATTCTAAATCCATCTGCAGGAATTTTTGCTCGAGTGCACCAATAGTTAAAGTCTTTACTGATGACTTACTGTGTTTGGGTGAAACTAAAGCTGAATTCTCTTGACCTGCATTTTCAGCCTCATTGTTCTGGAATAACATTACAGGATGGCTCTGTAGAATTTGTTCCTCTGAGCCACTGCAGGATGGAGGGATGACTTGTATAGAAAGGGCTCTTCGACTGAGTGTCTCTGTATCTAGATCTGGCCTATATTCTATTTCTGTCAATTCTTGTTCAAATCCACTGTCTGCAACTTCACTTTGATCCCTAAATCTGCAGTCATCAGTGTCCAGACTTATTATGCCCTTACAGATTCTCTCTTTGTCTATTTGCTGTTCTCTGAGATCTTTACAATGGTGTCTAAGGCTGCTTTGTCGTAAATATTGTTCACTGACAGTGAATACATCATCAGGATTATCCTCAGAGGTGGTTATACAGAATTCTCTGAGTAATGATTGATTTTCCTCATGGCTCTTTGGAATTTCATTGAGAGATTTAGAACTTGCTCTGGTGTCTGAAGAATTATATTTTTTTATTCCTAATGCAGAAAACATTCTTTCAAGCCTCTCAGTTTGGACAGGATGTGGGCACATGATCAAAGAGGAAAAAGATTCACTGTAGGGTGGCAGAAAATCCTCTTGCATCAATGGTAGACTCTCTGACAAGCCTGGATATGTTTGCCGCCTTTTCTTTGGTAACAAAGATGCCCTGTGTTCTAGAGTGGCAATACTGTTGTTCCTTATCAAGAATTTTCTATTCTGACAGTTGATGAAATCTTTAGTAAAGCTGTTGGTAGACATTGAGGATCGCGTGACCATTGGCTCACAGTTGCCTGAATCTGACAACTGATCAAACAAATGAGCAAGATCTGCTCTTCCCTCTGCTTCTACAGAAAATGGGCATTCAGATTCTTCATCATAGGTTGTGTTAGATGCTAGATGACACTTTCTTTGCTGTTTGTCAGCAGGATTACAAGCACCAATCCTACAGGATGCCAGGTCTTGTGTTAGATTCTCTAAAGTATTATATTCAATATCTGCAAATTCTTGGGGTGGAGGGATGTCCCAGAACTGATCACAACTACTAATCTTCTTCCCTTGTGGCTTGATATTCAACAGCAATGGCGAGCATGATGGATATTTTTTCAGCATAAAGTCTGTTGGCATTTGTTGTTTGCAGTGACTGCAGAATTGAGAGTAGTTTGGATTATCTTGTATTTTTGTTGGGTTTACTGATTTTGAATTTCTATGTGTCTCTGTTTGTTCAGTCATATTGCTGAATGTAAATTGGTTACTTGTGCTTTGTTTTCTATTGTGACTGGTCATATTTTGTGGCTGCTCAGAGGACTCATTGTTTGGTATCCATGTCCTCTCAAATTTGGTTTTAAAAAAGATCTCAGCACAATTCTGGTTTTCATTCATGAAAAGAAATGTGGTTTTGATGTCAGAGGTATTCAGTTGTAGAATTTCTTGAATTTCAAGTCCCATGTGTGACCCTGAGCAGTTAATTGTCATACTATTAGTAATTGGTGTTGATAAGTAGGTTGGATCTTCAGATAAAGGTTCTTGTGACTGCTGAAACATGATCTTTGGGGAAGAATTGTCTATGTCACTTACAGACACTGATGTTACTATCTTCACTCCTTTTTCTGAGTCTTCTGTTGTTTTGGTGTAAATACTTCTTTGCTTTGGAAATGAATTCATGTGAAAGTCTTGTTTAAATCTTTTCTCCCTGGGTGGAAAATCATTGAGTTTCTCCTCATCTTCAGATCCTGACAGAACATTTTCCTTTCGAAGAGAGTCTGTTTCACCCTTTTCAATGAAATCATCTTTGTAGGTGACACTATTACTCTTGTTCTGCTTTTGAAAGATGTATGGTGAGAGACTCTCTGAAATAAAAAAAAAACAAGAAAGCTTTTGTTAAATATGTAAAAACAGTGAGTTAGGGTTAGGGTATTCAGACCTGCTTTGCTGATCATATCTTGTAATCTCAGTGAAGCAACACATCCATTATATTTTGTTATTGTTTTTTAATGTTTTCAGTATGACATGTCTACCATTTACCCTGCTGTACTTTGAGATGAGAAAAGGGGAAAAAATGCATGAAACCTAACTTTGTTACATCTTTGGCATGACACCATGACACTGGCCAACTGTTTTAAATACGTGCTTCCAACAGCAAAAATAATATTTGGCTTGCTATCAATGTTCACCTCTGTTCTGACTGATTACGACACTGCTGACAGTGAATCAGTCCAGGGCCAACATCATTCTACCATCATTGCAGGAAGTGATGTTCTATGATGACAGCCCATGTGAACACATTGGTGAGACTAATGGCCCTTTCCATTAGCATCTAGTCGGCTCTGCTCGACCTGACTCGGGTTTTAGGTTTTTCCATTACGTGTTAGCACCTGGTACTAGGTACTTTCCTAGTAAATGCCGGTTGCTAAGGATGCTTCGGCTGAAACCAAGCGAAGAGCTTGTTATTTAATTTATTCGTCACATTGTGTCGTTATTTGAGCTGTTAAAATAATTGTGTAACTGTTGATGATATTTGCTCAATAAAAAATAACATACCCCCCCCCCCCCTTTTTTTGGGATGGGGATATGTAGTTTCTCAAATATATTAATGTTTTTCTTTGGGTTTAAGTTGTAAATTCTGAATTTAGCATACACTGCTGGGTTTATGGGTATGGTAGATACGTCGGTGTAATCCGGGTTCAAATTATGTAATTGCTGAAAGGGTGAAAGTTGATTTAATCATATTTTACTAATATTTGACAGTGCTCCCAGTTGTTGACTGTATGACATATGATAGCTGAGGTCAGGAGCTTTCTATAACAGGTGGTTCCATGTCTGGAGCCCCTTTCAATGCTGAATTATAAGCCTTCACACATGCACTGAGATCAAGGTTCAAAGGTCAATGTTTCAAAGCAGAAGCCATAAAACATCTTGATACTGACATATGTTATTCTGCTGGTCAAGATCTTTCCAATGATGTATTTGTTTTAGCTCTACAACAATGTTTTGACTTTTTGCCATGGCACAGGCTATGCCTGGTGTACAATAAATGGAAACTTTTTATTTGTTTTGGGGCTTTTTTTTTTTTTTGTTGTTTGTTTTTGTTTTTTAGTCACTATCAAGTCACAAACAAGTCACTATCTGAGATTACAATACTGTACCATGGCAAGAGAAAATCAAAACATTGGTGTAGCAGGTGTAACATTTTTTTTTCGCGCTTCTGTTCATTCAACTGACTTTTTTTTTTCTTTTTGGAGCGAGCAATGATTTCGTCCCATAAAACAACGGGGGTGCCAAATTCCAAAAAAGAATATTTATTTATTTTTTTCCACCGAGAATGCAAGGAATGGCCGCCATGTTTTTATTTTGAGAAGTCCGCTGTCAGCAGTCACATGATCTGTTGGCAGGCCTATAGAAATGAATGGGAGAAAAAACGTTGCTATTTCACAATTTTCAAGGCTACGTTTTGCACGTGGACCAACGTACCTATTCCACGTTTTGCTATGAGACTGGGTTGGAACAGTACTTGGCTGAAAACAACATAAGAAGAAATGAGGATCCCCTGGAATATTGGCATACACCAAAGCATTTGTATTCAAATTTTTATAACATGGCCCTAAAGTTCCTGTGTTCATCAGTGCCTTGCAAGAGGGTGTCTTCCAAGGCTGGAGAGGTCACTGGCAAAAGAAGTAATTGTCTCAAACCAGAAACAGTAAAGAAAATCCTGTTCTTGAATAAAATTGCTTAAATCATCCTAACCTTGTCCTCATGCAACATTAAACACAAAATGTTCTATTCTGGCAAACCAAGCATTGCTCACTTACCACACATGACTAAATATTTTTAACAAATCATATGTCAATGGCATTAGGAAAAGCAAAGACCAACAAATAAAGTAATAGAGAGGTAGGGTTAGTAGAATGGACTTTTATTGTGACAGGGTTCAAAAATATCAAATACTATTATATAGCTCAAGTATTTTGTTTGTAACCCTGTAATCTACTTGACAGATTTGAATGTCACAGTGTAATTCAAGCAGTGGATGTCTGTAGAGAGTCACGAATGAAGCTTTGAGAAATGAGCCTTTAAGTGAAGCAATGGGCTGTAAAGCTTCATTGCTTCAAGAAGCTTCAATTGGTCATCACTACCAGTGACGGGCCGGGGTGTGACGTCACTACATAAGTCGGGACAGCGACTCGTCCATAAGAGCCAACGCAGCCATTTACAACAGCAACAACAAACACAATGGCTGCATACAAATCAACCCTGTGGATTAACGGCGATGTGCAGACATTTCTTTGTCTGGTCGACTGCATAGTTGTTTCGTATTTGTGTCGCATAACAAATGACGTCTCTGGAGTTTCGGCCGTGTTGCTATGACGACCACACCCATGCTGAGACATACTTTATTGTAATGGAAAACGACCGGAACCGAGTCGAGCCGAGTCGAGTAGACTTAGTCCATAAAATCTAGCATTTAGTAGCTACCAATAGTTCTCCACTGGTTTGAAAAAGTAAACATTTTGGAAAACTGTGTGTAAATGGGAAAACGTGACTCACTTAAGGACAAGATTAACCTCAACGTACTGTCCACCCAAAGCTCCAACTCACGTTTACTGCTGCTGGAGCTCTTCCTCCTCTTGCTGTTTCTCCTCCTCCCCCTCTTGCTCATTCTTAAATCCACTACAGCCTCACATTAACTGCAACACAGAGACAAATTAAACAAACATTTTCTTTTTACCCTTATAAACATGAATTTGGTGATGAGAATATATGGTTATATATATATGGTTATGAGTGAGTCTTGTGTGATCTTGTAAGTGAATCTTGGAATATATACTTGTGTGAAGAAAAGAGACATGGGGCATTAGGAAGGCTTGTTTCATATTGTTTAAGGTAAAGTGGAAATGAGTATCAGTTGATCGGATCAGCTCACAATGTCTACAGAGGACCAACTAATAATAATAAGGAGAAAATATACTGACATGAAGAAAATTCTTGGGGAAACACAAAAGACATATTCCAGTCCAGTTTCATGTATATCAACATGAAACTATCATGTATACATTCTTCTTTTTTAAAAATAATTTTTAAAGTAATTCCTGGAGCAGTACTGCATATCATAGAGCAGCCCTTAACATAAAATCAAATAAAAATATAAGGTTATTAATTGTTTTAACATTCCATTGTAAGGTAAGCTTAATATGCAAATAGAATTGATCCCATGGCTAATAATTCTTTCCACAGCATCTGCTCATATGATACACCGATATAAAGGCAAAGTGGAACCCAATAAATTCTGCATTATCTGAGAGACTTTACACAGAAATTGGTGAATCATGGAACACTCACAGATCATATGGAAATATGTGTCTGATTTGCTCCAAGTTTTACAACATCAATTATTATTAAAATGTATTTTGTACAAGTACAGTTAGTGCCCAATAATGCTTGTGTATTATTGTTACTTATTATTGTCTTTATCATTGGCAAGGTCCTTCCACCATATTACTTGAAAACTATTACTGGAATCATCTGTGCTATGTTTGAGCATACTTTTAAAACAGTGAAAACAATATGACACAGTCAGGCTCTGTTCTATTATTTCTCAGTCCCATAGAAAATAAAATAATAAGTTTCTCGTACTGCTTGTAAATCAGATCAATCATAATTAGGGATAGGGAGGAAAAGGTACCAATAACTGATAAAATATCATTAGCATAATAGATCAGCCTATTCTACTTTCCAGCTTCTTTACCCCTTTAATTCAAAGTGTTCCTCACAATACATTGGGAAATTATGCCAGTCTATAATTTGAAGACAGAGCCATAATAATGGCTTGCTTACCATTTGGTGTCAAGTCCTTATGGGTCTTATCAAATCTTCAAGTATAAACAGTACAAGCAGACATATAGACGTGTACTGCTGCTGTTTCCACACATGCACATTGTGTGTTCTTCTCAGACTGCTCCACTTCTTATTGTTTCTATTCTCAACGTAAAGCAGCTTATAACGTTTAATCTCATGAGCCACTGGTGATGTCAGTGTGAAGCTTATTTAGTCAGTGACCATGCATGTTCAAATGGTAAATGGCTTAATTTGCATATTGTAGTGTTTAATCCAATTTTTTCAACTATTTGCCTTACACAATTATGATGTTGAGCTACCATGCAGCATTCTAGCTATTTGGGCTAGAGCCATTTGGGATTCAGTGTATTGCTCAATGACATTTCAACATGTGAACAGGAGGAACTGAGAGACAAACCACCAATCCTGTGGTTAGTGGAGGACTCACTAAACCTGAATCTTCAGTCTGTTGTTTGCCATTTTTACTTTTACTCATTTTGTTTATATAAAATTTATGAAAAATAAATAATATGCAATAAATATGGAAACAAAGAACATCCTGTCTTGCAATTTGTGTTCTTTTAATGACATTATCTCAAGATCACAACATAATCATGTCATTATCGCAAGATATTAAATCTCATTTTATCATGATCATGCATTGATTTATATCACTGGGAGTAATTTATCTCAAAATGAGTGTCTGGTCCATCTGACCACAGTTGATTTCAACTTTCAAGATCACTGTCATTCCTGTTAGGGAAGATCCATAAGAGAACAGTAATTGTAATATATAATAGTCTTCACTGGAGCAGGCAATGTCATTATATAATATCTAAAGATGAGAAGCTGACACATCCCTTGGGCGGAAGGTTGGATTGGTTCAAATGTTCAAGCTATGTGAGGCCTCTCCTTAGTCTTACTGACAACATGTTTAATGCAGATGGTAAACAGGGAGCTCATTTTACCATTTTCCTCTGGTAGCTTTGGTGGCAGTTTTCTCTTACTCTATCATATTATATAATAATTTATTTGTTTGATGATATTTTGCATTATCAATCTGAATCTGCAAAGTACCTATAAGTATGAAATAGTAAAACAAAACTCACCTACTTCAAACCTGCTCTTAAATATAATAATCAAGTGATTACTTTCTACCACCAGCAAGTAGGTTAGGGTTAGGGTGTTGCATGACATACACTTTAGTGATGACTTGATCATTAAGGCTTAAAAATGTTTTTAAAGTTTACCTGGATTATGTTACAGGGAGTATTTATGTCCTCACTTGGAATAAAAAAGGGAGGAATGAGTAGTTGCTAAACATTAGCATTTTCTGCCTTTCAAAGCTGGTGAGTAGTAACCTTTATTCTCTTTTCCATACCCCTGACAGAACAGCCAGACTGAAGAAGCCATTTTAGAATAATGTAAAGAAAATGTTTGCATCTAATTGTCTCTTCTCATCTGCCTTTGTAGAAAACACAGATCACACTAATTAGAACAAATATGCTTATCAGCCAATACCGGTGGCTGATTGGTCAAAATTCAAAATTCAAATGTATTTATTTAAAGCCCAAAATCCCAAAACATTGTTTGCCTCAGTTGGCTTTACAATCTGTATAGTAGTGACAGCATCTGTCCTTAGATTCTTGAACCAGTTCAGGAAAAACTTAAAAAAAAAACCCTTCTGGAAAAAAAAAGAAGAAACCTGAGGAAGAGCCACAGATGAACATATATGGGATTATACATATGTCTGCTTAAATTGTAGAATAGGATGGTCAAAACTATGAAAATAAACACCAAGTTTTAGTAACTATGGTTTTACTTATTTGCAGCAACTGCTTTAAAAGGAAATACATCTAATCATGTATTAGACACTGTTTTGTGTGACTGTTGCATAACTTCATCTGTAAATTAGCTTCCTAATTATTTCATTTTCAAATTTCCAATCTTAAACATCATATATTATCTTTTCACTCCCTTTGACATCATGTCTGTAATTTATTACATCATTTAAATTAGCAGCTTTCTAACTGGTTTTAAACTCTGGTTGCCCATTTGCTGTGCATGGAAGATTTCACACAGTCTCAATTAAACTCAAATTAAACAAATAAATGAAGTGAATGCCACATTCAAATCAACTGACAAAATGGAAACTATGACTGGGTGTATTGCATAGTTTTAGTGTCGCCCAGAAGAGGGAGCCACAGAACAGTAGGTAAATGTAAAGCACTGTTATTCCTTTGCTTGTCCTGGTTCGATGGTCTAAAGACAGAGGATGTCACAACTGTACAGATTCTAACAATGTTTGTGATTTTGGGCTTTAAATGAATAAATCTGGATTTTTTGTAGAGGTACAATTTTTTGTCGAGGTACAAGGCATCTTTTTCTTTCATGCCAAAATGAAAATGTATCATTGCTTACACAAGCTGATGGTAGCAATGACAAACCACCTTTGGCATTATAACAGTACACTGAGATTTAGCTGGCTAGCAGGGACCTTTTATTAAAAAATGCCAGTAAATACATAAATAAACAGAAATATAATGTGCATTGTATTTTGCTTTAATTCTTTAACTAAAGTTTTTCTTTTACAGTTGCTGCAATGAATATTCACACATCTGCATCAAAAATGTGAAGTCAGAGACAATATTTGCACATCTGTAAATTAGTATGTGTATCTATCTAATGCACTGCACTGGTGCACTAACAGCTTGTGGGCATGGGAAATCTCAGGCTTAGCATGTATGCTCTGATTAAGGGCTGATACACCAAAAGATGTTTTTAAAAACCTACATAAGTGGCGCAGGTGGCTTAGTGGCAGTGAGTCTCGGTGCAGCCGACCCCAGTTTGATTCCCGGCTGCGGTCCCTTTGCTGCATGTCTACCCCCTTCCTGTCTCTCTCCAACAGTCCTATGTACAAAAAAACAATAAAGGGCATAACCCACCAAAACATTAATAAAAAAAAAACCTACATAGATAGATCCAGTCGTGTCTTCTTTGAGAGGACCCAATTTGGACCTGAAACAAACAGATAATGTCAAAAACGCAGCATTATAGTTTCAACAGAATCAAAGATGTTAATGCATGTTTGAGAATTTTAAAAAGCACACACATCTCACAGGAACCTACATTAAGTCAGTGCTAAACGTTGACAGAATTTCGAAAATGAGACTATGTCATTTGTTGTTAGAAATGAGTAATTGAATTGAAACACAAACATCTACAATTACAGCTATTACAGTGTCCAGTCGTAGAATGTCCTTTTCAAAAACAACAAACAAAAGGGATTGTATATATCAAATATAAAGATACAGATAATACAGTGAAGAGGTATTGAAAACAGTACCTAAACGAAATCCATCTTTATATTTTGTAGTTGGAAAAAATGCGAACTTGAGGTTTTACAAGAGACTTATTCAGGTTATAGTGATGTGAAGATTTGGAAAACAAATTGGGGCGATCAACAATTAGCAGGCACCTTATAATCATCCCCCTTAACAAGTTATTGACATCGTTGAGTCTGTCACTTAAGGCAATAGTCAGGAGGACTGGAAGAAAGTGCTCTTATTTTGGAAATGAGAATGCATACATTCCAGCTTCCTTCCTGTCTGTCTTCAGTGTTGTCCTGCTATGTATACGCTTAATTGCCTCTTGTAAACTCACTTCTCTTTTTTTCATTTTTTCTTTTTTTGTGTTTTGTTATTTGTGCAAAATGTTGATTTATTTGTTGCCTGTCATCCATTACATTTGCTCTGTGTTGGGGCACTGGAGCCAAGTTTGTGCAGTAACTGAATCCCTGTCAGATACTCTGTACTGTGATTTATTGTTTTGATTCAGGCTTAATGGATACTTATAAATGGCCTTAGTGGGAGCAGGTATAGCCGGAGTAGCCAGATTTTTTTCACAGATTATCTTTACCATTTACTACTGTCAAGACATACTGACATACTGTCAAGTTTTGGTAAATTTGACTAAAAATAATGTTTAAATAAATTGGCTACTTCTGCCTTAAGATGATAGAAAACTATACTAACTTTTGACTGTTTCAGGTTTTTATGAAACTAGCAGCACTTAAAAACAAATGTATAAAACACATGGTCATTGGAGATGATAGTGAAGCTCCAGGTGATCTTAGACACTACTTGAAGTAAGGTGGGGGCATAGCCCTCTGAGTGGCTAAATCGTGTCTCTACAGGAATATGAAAGCAAGATAGCCAAGCTGCAGCTCCTTAAAGAATGTATTTGTCATTACACAACAATAACACATCACGCAATCATTGAGAGGGTCTTCAAACCAACCAATCAGAGAGGGTCTTTAAAAGAACCAATCAGAGAGGGTTTTCAAACCAACCAATCAGAGAGCGTCTTTAAAAGAACCAATCAGAGAGGGTCTTTAAAAGAACCAATCAGAGAGCGTCTTCAAACGAACCAATCAGAGAGGGTCTTCAAACCAACCAATCAGAGAGGGTCTTCAAACCAACCAATCAGAGAGCGTCTTCAAACCAACCAATCACAAAGCGTCTTAAAACCAACTAATCAAAAAACGTCTTCAAATGAACCAATCAGAGAGCGTCTTCAAACCAACCGATCAGAGAGCGTCTTCAAACCAACCGATCAGAGAGCGTCTTCAAACGAACCAAGCAGAAAGCGTCTTCAAACGAACCAATCAGAGAGGTTCTTTAGAAGAACCAATCAGAGAGGGTCTTTAAAAGAACCAATCAGAGAGCGTCTTCAAAGGAACCAATCAGATAGGGTCTTCAAATGAACCAATCAGAGAGGGTCTTTAAAAGAACCAATCAGAGAGCGTCTTCAAACCAACCAATCAGAGAGGGTCTTCAAACCAACCAATCAGAGAAGGTCTTCAAATCAACCAATCAGAGAGAGGGTCTTCAAACCAACCAATCAGAGAGGGTCTTCAAACCAACCAATCAGAGAGCGTCTTCAAACGAACCAATGAGAAAGCGTCTTAAAACAAACCAATCAGAGAGCGTCCTCAAAGCAACCAATCAGAAAGCGTCTTCAAACCAACCAATAAGAGAGGGTCTTTAAAAGAACCAATCAGAGAGCGTCTTCAAACCAACCAATCAGATAGCGTCTTCAAACGAACCAATCAGAGAGGGTCTTTAAAAGAACCAATCAGAGAGGGTCTTCAAACCAACCAATCAGAGGGGGTCTTTAAAAGACCAATCAGAGAGGGTCTTCAAACCAACCAATCAGAGAGCGTCTTCAAACGAACCAAGCAGAAAGCGTCTTCAAACAAACTAATCAGAAAGAGGGTCTTCAAACCAACCAATCAGAGAGGTTCTTTAAAAGAACCAATCAGAGATGGTCTTTAAAAGAACCAATCAGATAGGGTCTTCAAATGAACCAATCAGAGAGGGTCTTTAAGAGAACCAATCAGAGAGCGTCTTCAAACAAACCAATCAGATACTGTCTTCAAACGAACCAATCAGATAGCGTTTTCAAACCAACCAATCAGAGAGGGTCTTTAAAAGAACCAATCAGAAAGCAGCTTCAAACCAACCAATCAGAGAAGGTCTTTAAAAGAATCAATCAAGTAGGGTCTTTAAAAGAACCAATCAGAGAGCATCTTCAAACGAACCAATCAGAGAGGGTCTTCAAACGAACCAATCAGAGAGGGTCTTCAAACCAACGAATCAGAGAGCGTTTTCAAACCAACTAATCAGAGAGCGTCTTCAAATGAACCAATCAGAGAGCGTCTTCAAACTAACCAATCAGAAAGCGTCCTCAAACCAACCTATCAGAGAGCGTCTTCAAATGAACCAATCAGAGATCGTCTTCAACCCAACCAATCAGAGAGCGTCTTCAAACGAACCAATCAGAAACCATCTTCAAACGAACCAATCAGAGAGGGTCTTTAAAAGAACCAATCAGAGAGGATGTTCAAACAAACCAATCAGATACTGTCTTCAAACGAACCAATCAGAGAGTGTCTTCAAACCAACCAATCAGAGAGCGTTTTCAAACCAACCAATCAGAGAGCGTCTTCAAACCAACCAATCACAAAGCGTCTTCAAATGAACCAACAAGAGAGCGTCCTGAAAGCAACCAATCAGAAAGCGTCTTCAAACGAACTAATAAGAGAGGGTCAGTAAAAGAACCAATCAGAGAGCGTCTTCAAACCAACCAATCAGAGAGGATCTTCAACCCAAACAGAGAGCATCTTCAAACGAACCAATCAGAAAGCATCTTCAAACCAACCAATCAGAGAGCGTCCTCAAAGCAACCAATCAGAAAGCGTCTTCAAACCAACCAATAAGAGAGGGTCTTCAAACCAACCAATCAGAGAGGGTCTTCAAACCAACCAATCAGAGAGCTTCTTCAAACGAACCAATCAGAAAGCGTCTTCAAACGAACCAATCAGAGAGCGTCCTCAAAACAACCAATCAGAGAGCATCTTCAAACGAACCAATCAGAGAGGGTCTTTAAAAGAACCAATCAGAGAGCATCTTCAAACAAACCAATCAGATAGTGTCTTCAAACCAACCAATCAGAGAGGGTCTTCACACCAAGAAATCAGAGAGCGTCTTCAAACCAACCAATCAGAGAGGGTCTTTAAAAGAACCAATCAGAGAGCATCTTCAAACAAACCAATCAGATAGTGTCTTCAAACCAACCAATCAGAGAGGGTCTTCAAACCAACAAATCAGAGAGCGTCTTCAAACCAACCAATCAGAAAGCGTCTTCAAACCAACCAATCATAGAGCTTCTTCAAACCAACCAATCAGAGAGGGTCTTTAGAAGAACCAATCAGAGAGCGTCTTCAAACCAACCAATCATAGAGGGTCTTCACACCAACCAATCAGAGAGGGTCTTTAGAAGA
>JBAJHX010000035.1:70160-121114 GCA_037176925.1 Amniataba percoides
TATATACACACATATACATACATCTATACTCATATATATGTATACATATATACTCATAGATATGTATGTATGTACATGTACATATATATACACACACACTCTCTCTTACACACGTATATCTATCTCTTCTCACAGTCAGCAATGGTGTTTTGATTTTCTGTAATGCTTTCCTGTTCCTTTTCAGTTGTCACAGGATGGTCAAAGCTTAGGACTGAAAAGCTACATTTGTTTGTCTTTACTACTATCTCTGCTCCTTTTTTACCATGTTACCATTTACCAGGAGTTAAAATAGTTGACAAGGAAACTTTCCATCTTGTACTGTCATAATTATGTATATATATCTTACCTAACAGAGTGACTGACCACTAATTGTTGTCATATTTAACTTTTTCAGAGATTATGTGATTATGTGTGTGATTTACTGCTGGAAGAATCAAATGTCCAGCCAGTCTCTACTCCTGTTACGGTTTGTGGAGATATTCATGGTCAGGTAGGTCTAATTGAGGTTATTTTCTTTACACCACTAAGGGTGATAACCAGAATTTTGCTGTTGTTTGCCCTTTACAAATGAATGGAAATCCACCCTGGAAACTAAGGTTTTCTCTATATTGATATCTAGTTATTTCCCCCTTCCATTATTTCTTAAATTAAAAGTTATATATTGAATTAGCTGTTCATTTTAACACTGTTTCTCCATATGTATGCATTAATATGTGACATGCACTACATGAATGCATTAGTAGTCATGAAGACTTGTTAACTCTTTAGTAAAAGTTGATTGTCTGTCAAAAGTAATTGGTTTCTTCGTTATGTTCTTTTCTAGTTTTATGATCTTTGTGAGCTCTTCAGAACTGGAGGCCAAGTACCAGACACAAATTATGTTTTCATGGTGAGTTTATTTTCTCCTCCAAAGTTGGAGCAGGGTGAAATATGCCATTAATGCATAGATTATTTGTAATTATCGTGCATTATTGAATGCACTAGCAGGTGAAAAAAATAGTCATTATTATGTCATAACTTTTGAAAAAAGCCATTTTACGGGTATATTTAACACAATTACACAGGAATAGTGATGTAACGTAATTATTAACTTGTATTACATGAATATCTGGCATATTATTAATATTACACATAATATATATTGAAAAGCACACTAAGAGATTGGTTCAGAACTGAATATTTGACCCCTATAGTGAGGACAACCAAAGGCTGTGTTATTTTGTGGAGGGCATTTTGGATTGGTGCGTTAGACTGTGCTCTTCCTCACCATCACCACAACACCAAATGAGGGAATATCTTTTGGAAAAATGATGTTCCATCCCCTCAGCTGAGTCTCAGATACTTTGAAAATGCCAAGGTGCATTGAAGCTGTTCTGGATGTACATGGAGGCCCAACACTTTACTGATACTCTGTATATATAACATGTATCTGTAAAAATATCATGAAGTATCATGGAGGTAACATTAGCAAGTGTTGCACACTGAGCTGTAGTTCTTAAGCACCTGCACTGCACTGTAAAAAATGACATAACCATTGCATTAAACAGTGACACCCAGGGACCAGGCATCTATATGTGACGAGTAGGAAGTGAAAAAAACAGAACGTCGTTGATCTACAGCAAAGCTACCCTAGGGAAAAATCAAATATCTTTGACTCAAGCTAAGTGGTCCAAACTACTTGTGATGGAAATTCTGAAGAGCTGGTCGGCTCTAAAGTGGAGATATTTCAGGAGATCAGGATGTCTTACACAAAATCAATTGTTAAGGCTTGACCAATCAAGGAGAATGGAGATAAGTATTACAGATTTAGACAGTGAACCTTAACCTCTGTTCTGACTAGTCTTTTTATTCTGCTGTTTTGGGTACACAAAAATGGCTGACCTTAAAAATTAGGTTTTCCTTATTTGGCAAGGACATGCGAACGCCAAGCCATAAACAGATCTTATGCCTACCTTGACTAGCATGAAGTCAGTAAATTTATGGACATTTTTAGGTCTCTCCATGTCACAGACAGGGCAACCCGTAGTATCTGACACAAGACAGTGAATTCCTTTGCTTGACCTTGAGATAACTGTGAGAGATATCCACCTCATTTAGACAAATGCCATCAGTGTAGAAATGATGTTTGGAGACAGAGGGTTGACCTGCTTTCTGGAAAATACAAACATAGCTCTCCTCTGCCCCATGGGCCCTCAACTGGTCATCACAGGCCAGAGGATGTTTTGGTTCAGTTTACTTATTACAGTACATATCACACTGGATGTAAATATAGTGAAGTGTGTATCTGTTAGCTCTTTCAACTTTGTTTAAAAAGTGTAGAACAAATGAGAATAAAGACTTAAAGTTACATAATAGATAATGAAGTTAGCTAATGTCACCTTGGAAAAAATATTGCCTTCTATTAATGGAAAAGTGTAAGGAATGTCAACTTTGGATTTGTAAATAATCAGACACCTGCATCCCTGCAAATAGTCCAGGTCCAATACCCCCAGCATTACACCAGCAGCATTACACCATTAGCTAGGTATACTCTAAAATAGCAACAGTTTCTTTGAACGTTAATAAATAGTAGTATTCACTACTGACTAACGGACACCTTACATATTCATGTTTAGTTTTACAAATTCAGAACATTAGAAACTATAGCCAAATATTTTTCACATGGTGAGAATTCTACTACCTGGAATATCCCTAAGAACTAAATGTGTCCTAAACAAAACACAGCAGAGAAGTAGTGGTAAAATTAAAAATATGTTTTCTTTTATGGTCTTAAAATAATGTGTAGTTTGAAAAAAACTACACATAAAAATGGGGAAAGTTTTTTCAACTACCTGACTCACTATGCGGTTATGAATGTAGTTTAAGCACCAGAAAGCTACAGCAAGACACAGTTAAACTACTGGTTTATCACTGACATAATTTTCATACCATTAAACCAGGGGTCCCCAACCCCCAGGCTTATTTCCATTTTATTTTATTTACCGCATATAGTTTTGCTAACTTCCACCTGTTCCTCTTTGCACACTTGACAAGTTACCTTGTGGGACCATCTCTTTGAGAGAGAGAAACAAGCACAGAGTTCCCACTGATTTTCCATTTTTGGTGAATGGTTTTTTTATGTATATTTTTTATATGTTACCAAATGTTATTTGTTATAATTATCATCACAGTTTAAATCCCTTGGTGCCCCCAATCCTACCCATACTGTCCCCCACCCCCGCCGCCACAGTCCCTTAAATTCGATCTTATGTGAGACCGGTCCATGGTGCAAAAAAAGTTAGGGACCACTGCATTAAACCATTCAGTGACCCTGATATGGGTGGGTGCACTGTCATCCAGGAAAAGAACCCTACCATCAGGAGGTCACTCACAATAGCTTTGGATTAATTTGCAGTGACTCATTCCTTTTAAGAGGACAAGTCAGAGGTCCCCAACTCTCGGACCTCGGACCAGTCCGTGGGCCTTTGGTACCAGGCTGTGAAGAAAGATTTTTTTTTTTTTTTTAAAAAGTTGTTTTATTTTATTTCCGTATATTGGTTTATTAACTTCCATGTGTTCCTCTCATGCTTTGAAAGCAACTTCCTAGCTGCAAAGGTACAAAAGGCCTAGGAGGATTGGTGCCTATCCGTAGTATGCAGGGCAGATGTGTGTAGATCACATAAGGCTCCAGGAACCGATGATATCCTGGGCTCAAGCTCGAAAGGTGTATGCAGATCAGCCAGCAGATGTTTTTTATTTTCAACCATTCACTGCTTTAGTTTTCTACGTGCTTAAAGAAAATGTTCATTGTCCTTGTTCTTAAGAAACCCAAAACTCTCTACTTGAACTACTGCCACCTGGTAGCTGTTAAAATATGAAGAATTACTGTATCGTGGAGACAGCTGAATTGGGTCCTGGTGTGTCCTAAATGTTGTGGAGGCTCTAATGGTGTCCCTCTTTTCCCTCCTTTAGGGAGACTTTGTAGACAGAGGATATTATAGCCTGGAGACATTTACACACCTGCTAGCTTTAAAAGCTAAGTGGCCGGATCGTATCACACTTCTACGTGGAAACCATGAAAGCAGACAAATAACACAGGTGTACGGTTTTTATGGTAGGTGCATGTGCTTCACTGTTACATTTTATCCATGCAAATGTTTTCTGTTTCACAAGCTCATTAAACCATATGTCCATGTATGTTCTACTTATTTTTAGATGAGTGCCAAACAAAATATGGAAATGCAAATGCCTGGCGGTATTGTACAAAAGTGTTTGATATGCTGACTGTGGCAGCTGTAAGTTAAATCATGGTTCTTTTACACTAGTAACGTGACCTTTGCCTGTTGTGCTTTTTTTTCCTGTGTTTTTTCTGTAGTATTACCATAACATTGATCATATGTAGGATGTGGAAACATGGATCATTTTTCTCCCAAAGCAGCCATTCAGAGATCTTAAATCTTCCAAGTCCTCCCCTTTTATCACTAATGAACTCCAGCCTGCCTCAGCCCATCCCAGTAGAGCATTCTTTCTTCATTCTTTCTTTTTAGCTTGCTTTTCTTCATTGATCTTCTCTTTTTATCTGTCTTTGTCATGTAAACTGTTGACAAAGCAGGGAGGGCAATTTTCTCAGGGCTTGATTGTTGGGTGGGTGTTTGTCTGCCATTGCATTTTCAATCACAACGTGTGGGGACGGGAGCTGCCTGCTGCATGTGCAGGAGCAGTGCTCTGTCAGATATATTTGTCTTTTGTCTTTACCTGGTAATATTTGTTGTGATATTTTCAAATGACATCTTTTAATTTCTAACCTCAGTTGATAGATGAGCAGGTTCTGTGTGTCCATGGTGGTCTTTCACCTGACATCAAGACTTTGGACCAGATCCGCACCATTGAACGCAACCAGGAGATTCCCCACAAGGGGGCCTTCTGTGATCTTGTGTGGTCTGATCCAGAAGATGTGGACACCTGGGCTATCAGTCCACGAGGTGCAGGCTGGCTGTTTGGCTGCAAGGTTACGAATGAGGTACACAGTTTAATCAATATTTGAAAGTAATCAGTGGAAAACTGAAACACACTTTTTGACCCATATTAACAGTTGTATTGAATTATGTTTATGTTTTGATTTAGTTTGTTCACATCAACAACCTGAAGCTCATATGCCGTGCACATCAACTGGTTCATGAAGGCTACAAGTTCATGTTTGATGAGAAGCTGGTGACTGTGTGGTCTGCGCCCAACTACTGCTACCGCTGTGGAAACATTGCTTCCATCATGGTCTTCAAGGATGTCAACAGACGAGAACCCAAGCTGTTCCGTGCTGTCCCTGACTCTGAGCGCGTCATACCACCTCGAACAACCACTCCCTACTTCCTTTAATGATGATAATGACCACAGCCAATTTTTTCTCCTCCTGCATCCTCTAGAGATCTCAAATCTCAAACTTATTCATGCAAAAGATATTTTAGAAGTAGAAGTGATATGGTCTACAGCATCTAGAATAGAGTAGAAAATGTTTTTCTCCAAGGGTACAATCTGTTTGTACAACACTCACTTTCTTCTGTCATGAAGGAAAAAGCAATGAGAAATTGATGCTTTTAAATTTTGTAATTTTAATCGTAAATACTCATTTTGATAGCATGTATCCCAAATAAAGGAAATACAATATTTAGACAGCATTTTCAAATAAAGTGATTTTTTTTATTAGTACTGTAGCAGTTTGATCTCTGCCTTCTGAAAGACTTGTTTTAATAATTAAGAATTAATAAATAAACTTTTGTACCTTACGCCCACAGCATTCTGCCTTAAATGCAGCTTTTGTTTTTATGCATTATTTTTAGACTTGTTTTAATTTTTTATTTATAAAACAGTCCTGTATTAATAAAGGCACTGTAATTTTTATAACAAACATCCACATGACAGACATTTAATTTAGCATTTTCCCAAATATTGGATTAATTTGATGGTATGATAAATTATTGGTGCAAAAGTAGCTTTTATAAGCAATATTGAAATTTGAAAATGCATTTTCTAGTGTAAGAGCATTGAATAACTCATGTCAGTAGTAGTATTTATAGCAGAGAATGTTTCTATTTGATGTTCCACCCTTTTTTAAAATTTCAATTAAAAAAATTTTAGTGTCATGTAGTGTATTGTAAAATATGAGTAATGTGGCTGCAATGAAGATGATGCATCATAGGAATGGTTATGGTAGTCTTACTTTTATGACTTGGTTCATGTTGGTGCATGTTTTAACTAAATGAAAACAAGATGATGTAGAAGAATACTTGTGGTATGTCTTGTTTTGTTTAGCTATACACACTATGCATCCCTACTGGACCCCACTTGACTGTCACATACTCCAGTGGTGAAAATAATGTAGCCTATATTAAAGCCTATATTATTTTTTGTTGAATGTAAGATGAATTTAGAATTTTTACTGCTTAAAGAAAGAAACTGCTCTCTTGTCTGATAAGACAGTAAATACATCTGTCATTTGCCAGAGGATGAGTAGGATGTTGCTGGGGAGGGTATTATCTTCTAATATCCTGTGGTTTCTGAGCAGGCACCTCGCCTCACTCAGACTACAGGTTAATTGCAAAGCCTCACTGCCCTGGGTTGGGAACAAACCATGGCAGTATAATCTGCAAGTTGAATTGGTTGGCAAGTGTTTTAGTTTGTTTTTGTTTTGTTTTGTTAGTTTGTTTTTTGTCTTTTTTTTCTCTAGAATTAGAGTGTAAGAGGCTGTTTGGACCTTTAAAGAATCCCCAGACCTTTTATGTTATTTTATGCATAACTTATTGTGTTAGAAAGCACTTAATATTGTGGGGTAGATTTTTTATAAAAATCAAATTAACTACTAAGAAGATACGGACGCTCTCACTATTTCAGAGCTAATATTACTATACTATACTACTATACTATACCATACCAATAACAGACCAAGAGGGGAGGATCATAATAATAATGGAGTTATTTAAATAACGCCTTAGATTAAAACTTACAAAAGAAATATGTGGGGAATAAACATTTAGAGATTGAAGAACTATATAATTATGATAAATAACTGTAGCTATATAGTTATTTATCAGCGGTTTCTTAGTGGGGAAGCCTTTGTTTTGAAAATTCTGACCCGGAAGTAGCTAGCCAATTATACTGAAGTGGAGGGAGCGACTCGACTCACCCTGCGATTTCCGCATCTTGCCTGTCAAAGGAAAACTGTCTTTCATACAAAGTAGCGTTTAGGGCTGGGCAAACAGACTAAATGTAGACTACGGTCTAGTGTAAATTAAACACAGTGACATGCCAAAAAGGTCGCGCATCACCGACAAAGCTCGTCCTGGCTTTTGCACCGATTTTTGAGAAGCACCACTGTCGTTATTGTGTCTATCAACGTTAGCCGACAGGCGAGGTAAGAAGAAATGTGTATTTCACAAGCAGAGGTGGTTAAAGCCACTGCAACTTGGCTGTGTGACCTGTCCTTATTAACAAACATATATTAGTTACCGCTAATTATTTTCGTTATCCGGACCTAATTATTCAGATGTTGATGTTATTGTGCTGTACGATGTTGGTGATCACTGGAGGCTTATAACGTTTGTACAGAGCTATAGATATGAAATACGTTACGGCCCAATTCGATTTAGTTATATTACATCTGATTTAGCTTAGTTACCTATTTTTAAAGTAGTTTACAATTAATAAAAGCTACACCTGACTAATTCGTTGTAATTTTCATGCGTATTTGCCATGACGTGCTGTTCTTCAAATTGTTTTCACGTATTTTCAAGTAATTTTTTCCCGTTCGCTTTTTTATGTGATCTGCAGTACTGTTGGCTGCATATGCAGCGCAGCAGTTCACTACCCTTTCTAGTGATAATAAGCTTGAGAGGTTTTTTTCCTGTGTGTGCTAATAATTCGCTGAACATTGACCAGATTGTGTGCTGCCTTGACCTCATTGTACAACCATCTTGGCAAAATAGGGGTTGCAGCCACTCCGATAATTTAATCTGGGACAGCCCAGGTCAACCTAAAAAAGGTGACTATGTGACACATTTCCTCTGCAGCTTCTTATTGCTATTCATGCTTAAGTAGGGCACCGGTAAGACACTCATTTATCTGCAGCCAACACGTCTATTAAGTGGAAAAGTGTGGATATTGACATGCATGTGACATCAGTAGCTTCTTGTTACAGGTAAAAATGTATGTTTTGTTAGTTGGATCTATTAACATGCCAAAAGTTCACATAACATAAGTGTAAATATTTGCCACTGGCTTCAGTATTTTTAACAAATCACTACTAATGCAGTATCTTTCCAAAGTCTGGATACAGTATTTATTTTGTGTGTAATCAGGTGTGTAAAGTCAGTGTCATGACTGGAGCTGAGACTGAGGATGATATTCCATTAGGCGAAAGGAAGACTGTCACAGATTTTTGTTACCTCCTGGATAAGTCCAAACAACTCTTCAATGGGCTAAGGTTAGTATATCTTACTATGTTGTCTCCTGTCTGCTGAACTTCATTGTGTAATGAAGCATTCACTTCCAGTGGCTAGTTGTGGAAAATATATGCATACACTAGAATGACATATAAAAGATCCAATCCAGCATTGCTAGGATGCATGTTCATATTGGGTTGTGAAGCGCATGATGTACATTTAGTGTCAGTATTGTGTCGTTTACACAACGGTGCAGATAACCAGGTTATGATTGGGTGTGGAGAGTGTCTGACCAGAAAAGCAACATTTCCCTCCTTTCAATGATGCACTAAAGGTATCACCTTATCATGCTTGGCGCCTATTTCATATGTATTCCTTCATACATTCTGTTTCTTAAGGCACTGTGATTTGTGGGATTGGGTTATGTAAATATGACTGACTTGACTTTGTAGTGGTAGGCTGCACTCACTTGAAAGAGCTAAAGGTCAGCTCTTCCTTGGACATTACTAAAGGTACACCCATTCGCTGTGACCATGTGTAAAGTGTGAGAAAAGTATTAAAGTCCTCCAGACAACAAAAACATTAAATGGCAATGAATACTCACAAATATTTTTCTCCAAATCTTTGACTTTTTTTTTATTGCAGTGTGATTGTGTGTAGAGATGAAAGCATTTTCAGATGGTATTTATGTGACAGATACTGTTTTTTTCTCCCCTGTCCTTTTGGTCTTGGGCTGCAGAGACCTTCCTCAGTATGGACACAAGCAGTGGCAATCCTACTTTGGACGGACTTTTGATGTCTACACCAAACTGTGGAAATTCCAGCAGCAGCACAGGTTATTTCTTACCTATAGTAGAGTAGATGGATGAAGAGTGTCACACTTAAAAGATGTGGTTATGAGCATTATGATTTATTAGGTTTAGAAATGCAGAACACATTTTCCCATCAAATGGGAATCAAATTAATCTTAGTGGAACTATACTGGGGATACTAGTACATAGTGGGATACTACTAAGATATTTCTTAGTTCATAAACTTTCTCTGTAGATTGATAAAAGACTACTGCACATGTATCAGTTGATGACTGTTGAATTATTTAATTTTCTAAGGTCCATGATTAAGCTCCTGTTTTTAGCTAAGATTTTAGAAAAGGTTGTAGCAGATCAACTGCTAGCCGTTACTCATAATATCTGTGAGTAATTCCAATATAGTTTTAAAAAGTGCACTGCACTTCTTAAGTTCATAAATGACTTATTGCTGGCAGCTGATGTTAGCCATTAATCTAGTCTTATTTTCATGAGTCTTAAGTGAAGCATTCAGTACCCTAAGCATGAGATCCTGTTGAAACGTTTGAAACCCGGCTGGGTATGGTGACACTCCTCTGTGTGGTAAAGTTTGTGCCTTAAAGAAAGGATTTTCTGCTTTGATTTCACTAATACCAGATCAGCTGTTATTCACTTTGGGGTTCTCCACAGCTCAGTGCTGGGTCCAATACTCATCTCCGCCACCATATATGTAGATATGATATCAGTTTCCAAATTTACGCAGACAATACTCAGATAAGTTGTGAGTGTGCACAAAACCGTAAAAATGCTGTCAACCTACTAAACTGTCCTCATGACATCCACATGGGGATGTCACAAAACACCCTGTATCTAAAAGCATGTAAGACAGTGATATTGGTCAAAGGTTAGTGCAAATTCTCAAATATCAAACATTGGTTCTTTGTCCCATTCAATAACTCAGCATTGTTGAAATCTCAGTGGTGGTTAATCAAAACCACAGCTTGTACATATAATATTATTATATTTAGTTCAATTCTGTTTTCCTCATCTTAGAAACATTTAAGGATCAGATCTAAAATGTGGTATCATAAATCAGCTTAATTGTCATACAAAATTGATTAGGTCACTGTAATTTCTTACTTTCTGTAAGCTTACCCAAAACTTTGCTGCGTAGACCTTGACTCAGATTAAGAAACATTTCTGAGTCAACTGGACTTTCTTCTAACTCTTTAAATTACCATGACCTCGGCAACTGAGAATCTTCACAAACATATAAATATGAAAATTCAGCAATCCTGTTTACTCTGGCTGTCTTTTATCTCTACAGTTGATTTTAAGATATTATTGATTGCTTCCACAGCCTAACTTCAAGTAATTTAGATCCTCAGATGCATGACTCCCAGACCTTGGATTTAAGATGAGGGCAGTTTTTAACCTTATTTTTTTAAAATGTCTTTTTCAGTAATTCCTTTTATTTTTCATATAACTTTTGTTGTTTTGCTTTCTTTGTTTAGTCTAATACGCATGCATTTTCTGGCTTTTTAATTTGTTTTATTCTTTTTTGTTTAACATGTTTATTGTTTTTATTGTTTTTATTATTTATTTATATTGCACATTTGATATACATAATTTCAGCTTATTATTATTGTTAATAGTAGTAGTTGTAGTAGTAGTACTGCTCAGTATTACATGTTTTCATTTATTGACAGGCAGGTTCTGGATAGTCGCTATGGTTTGAAGAGATGGCAGATTGGGGAGGTTGCATCCAAAATTGGACAGCTTTACTACCACTACTAGTAAGTGAAACTATGCCTACTTCAGTACACTCATCACCAAGTGCTGTCATTGTCTCACTGTTTATCTGTAATCACTCACTGTTATTGATAATAAAGATATGGTTAATAGGTGTGTCAACCAGGTGGTGAAAGAACAATAATACATTCTCGTAATAGCCTAACTGAACAATTTAACTTCTAATCATCCGTTACTTTAAGTTAAATATTATTGAAACAAGTATTTGTAAACAGAGCATAAGACAAATTACAAGGAAAAGGGAATTTAAATAGGTAGGAAGGATGATCATTGATTAGTTATCTGCATCCACACATATATCAACCAATGCAGCATCCACACAGATGGGCCGGCTGTATGATCATGTAGTTTCAGTCTTTTCACATTCCCAGATTGGCATGGAGGCAGATGGAGTGATTTATGTGGCATACAAGATTTTTGTCTCCCTTAAAAGCCCAATAGCTCATATAAGTTGGTTTAACAATTAAGTTATTCCAGAAACTCCCACTGGTCTACATGTATCCAAATTGCAGCCAGAGGGTATTTTTAATTGTGCTGCCAGTGAAAGGCAACATGTAATTCTTTTTTTGTTAAATTGTGTCTTACAGAAAATCTGAATTTAAAAAAGGAGAATCTTTTAAAGAACACTGAATGTCAAGTTTGTTTGTAAATGTATGGTATATTTCATCAGTGTGTTTTTTTAGATTTGGCCTAAATTGAAAGAACTCAGTCAATATGACTTTGCGCCATCTCCAGAACTCTATCAAAAGCAAATTCACCTTCAGAAGTTTTGTTCATACTCCACATTTGTGGTTTGGCTAGTTTTGAGCTGCTCATGTGCTTCTTTATTGTTGTATTGCAGATTGTGAGAGAGGTGAGTTATGTTTCCTGTGGATGTTTCCACAACTGTTGGAAATGTTTTACACAATACCTGTATTTGGAACATGTCATCAATGCAAAGTAATTCCAAATAGCTGTCCTTTTTCACAGTAAGGTCTTCATCAACCTCAACCATCGTGCTAGCAAGTTGCCACCAAATTGACACCAATTAATCAGAGGGTAACTGGTTAGATAAGAGCTTCATCTGACTGGCCAGTGGTGTGAATGCATAGCTCATGTACATATCTCAGGCCCTATCTGATAGGTCAAACATTCACATGTTGAGTGTGAATGCTCATGTAAGTTAGGGCTGTACACACAGCTTGGAATTTTGTAACACCAATGGGATTTGTCTGTTGATACCACTGATTCCACTGTTCCTTTCTTCTGCTTTTTTTCCACATTGACTGTTGGCAAGATGAAAATCACAACAGTATTCATGGTGATTTGAACTTATGTGAAAAGTCCATGAGTCCGGCTGCAGCACTAGATGTCCTCATATGGAGCTCTGGTCCACTCGAGCTTCTCTCCACAACACAGACACAGATCATGTTCCCACCAGGCCAAAGAATTTCTGTTTACATTTTTTTAATCACTTAAAGTAAAAAACAGTGTGGTAAATGAAATAATAGTTTTGACATAGTTTTGCTTTATTAATCACAAAGATAACAACCTTCAGTTACCTCAACCTTACTCTCTTGATTGACAGTCTTCGTACCTCAGAAACAAGTTACCTGAATGAGGCCTTTTCATTCTACTCTGCCATCCGTCAGCGCTCATACTACTTTCAAGTCAACAAAGAGGACAGGTACGTTTGTTGCCGTTCAGACTTTTCAGACTTACGCATGACATTTCTTAACCTCTAAGACTGGCAAATAAATTGAGATGCAAAAAACACATATTAGTTACAATCCCCAGATGAAGCAAAAATTCTCAGCAATGGTCTTCATAAGTCTTAAAATGCCTCATCTATGATGTATATTTGTTTGACTTCAAAAAGTTCATTGTCTGTTCTTTTGTCTTTTATCAGGCCGGAACTGGTAGTGAAGAAGCTTCGATATTATGCACGCTACATAGTTGTCTGTTTACTGTTGAACAAGATGGACCTTGTCAAAGTTTTGGTGAAGGTATGGAAGAAATTTATTTTTTCTAATTTGTTTTGTTGTTGTTGGGTGTTTTTTGTTGTTGCAAACTTCAAGATTTAAACAGATGGCCCTTTTAAGATGTCGTCATTGGTGCGGACAAAGAAGGGTAGTGGGGAGAGAACACAATGCTAATGGTCAGGGTGCTGGATTTGATGCTCTCCAGCCTCAGTTGCTGCCTCCTGTTAGTCAGGAAGTGTGAGCAGGTGGGAGCTGGCACAGTGAGCTCGATAAGTTTGGAGTAGAGGATATCTGGAATGATGGTGTTGAACGCTGAGGTTACATGTACTGAAAACAAAAAAGGTATCTGATATAAAAACTTTTCTTCTTTTCTGAAAGAAGGGTGCCAAAATACAGGGGGGACTCCCATTTACATGTATTGTCTACCTAGTGTACCTTTTTGAAAAAATGTACAGACCTCTTCCTGGAAACAGCACTATCTCCATCAACTGAACAACTGTTTAGTATAATGACATTTCTGTGCTGGAGTAATGAAAAATCTGATGAGGTTTCTCCAACAAAACTCGAATATGTAGGCCCGATTCTTTAGTTGGAAGCCCAAGAACAAACCGGAGCAATCTTAAGTTATCAGAAGTAGAATTATTCAGGTCACGGGTAAAGTATTACAGCGCTGGGCCCAAAATGACAGAGCTCTCACAGAATCTCAGTCAGGTTGAGGGCTCCATTTCCGGGTGTGATTCACAGTTATTTTCTTGGGCTGGTATGGCCCCGTACAGAGGTTGGACTTAGGCGCCACAAAGTCTCATTGGCCAGTTATCTCTGACATGAACAACAACTGTTCACGTGAACTTACAGAAATGTGGTATGAAACATGAGTGTGTGTTATCCTTGAGGCTGTTTCCAAAACAACTGGCAAAATAATGAGGACTTTGTGGGTACATCCGATTCCTGCTTATCAAGCTAGAGGTCACACTGTTCTAATGAACTGAAAACAACTAAAAGTTACATGAGTTCATGAGAAAGTATAAATCTAATTTGAACAGAATAAAAGTGCAAATGTAAAGTGAACAGAGTAAAATGCAAATATATAAAGAACCAAGTAAAAGCCAATTTTAACAAATAGCATCATGAATAGTACTCATGAATAGTAGAATATTATCAAAGGATTTTTGTTTCTTTACCCTCATTAATTGTTCAAAGTCGCGCCATGTCTTGGCCAACTCATTCATTCAAAACAAACCACATCCATGTAAACACTGTGTATCAAATGCTCTGGCACTTCAACAAATGCACTACACCACTGACAATAAGTATCTAATTAGGTCATTTTAGCTTAGTAGATATTACAAAGACAAGAGCAAATGTTCCAGGTAACTGTTACAACTGCACACTGTGCATTTTTTCTTAACATGACAACATTAAAAAATAAAACTTGGAATTCAAATTCAGATTTCAAATGTATTTAAATAAATACACAAAATCACAAACGTAATCGTCAAACATAATTTGTCTTGGAGGGCTTTACAATCTCTATAGTTGTGACACCCTCTCTCCTTAGACCCTCAAACCGGGTCAGGAAAAACAAACAAAAAAATGTTTACGAGAAAAATGAGGGATCCCTCGCCCTTGGACAGACAGATGTGCAATAGATGCCACATGTACAGATAACATCATCATCAGTCATATATGAAATTAAGCATGGCTTGTAATAAACTGTAGCTATACTGAGTTCATGGGTTTAGTCCATGTGTGAAGGTATCATAGGTATTGGAAAATGAGTCCATGAGTCTAGGTGCATGGTGGGCCACTCAAACTTCTCTTCACAACGCAGACACAGATAATTTCCCCACTAGGCCTGTGAACCTCAGACAGGTGGACCACAACAGGAACCAGTGAGGAACCTGCAAGACTGGAGAGAACAGGGAGGAACGGGCTCTGGCAGTAACGTCCACTTTACCAGACACAAGTGTATTCACATTAACCACAATAGCACTTTTAACCAATTTAACAAATGTAACAATTTTCACCAGTTTAACCACTTTAACACTTAAACTAATTTAATCATTTCATTTCATTTTAACCAATTTAGAAGCTGACTCCAGTTTGCACTACAACCATATCAGTTTCCACTGTCTGTGATTTTGCCATGTCTTTGTTTTATTGCCATGTCTTAGTTTGGTTGTAATTAGTATGTTTATTTTGTTGAAAGTTAGGCACCAAGGGTTTGAGAGAAACATACATTCAATCCTAAGCATGTCCTGCACATGGCGCAGAATTAACAAAAATGAAGACTTTGACTTTGGCTTTGAAATAAGTGTAGAGGAAGCAGAGACAAGAGGGATCAAAGAAAGAGGTAGAGAGGGAGATGCCCGGTGCATCATGTGAAGCCTGCAGCAGTCTTAGTCTATAGCAGCGTAACTAAGTGCGAGCTTGTGCCCACACTAACTATAAACTTTATCAAAAAGGAAGGTTTAAAGTATATTCTTAACTCTCTGTAGTCGACGGACGCGCCGGCATGTCCAAATCACGCAAACGATTTACAATGACAAAAAGACACATCGCTGAGTCTCCGTTTGAGGTTGTAGGAGGAAGCAGTAAAAATGAGCTATTAAGGATATTGCTAAACACCTATTGACATAATCATTATTACATTTATATATACAATGTTATATATTTTTAATGGTTTTTATTACACAGTTTTTATCATATAAATATCTCCCCTTACAAACACAACCCATGCTGCTGTACATGCTATTAATACTGTACGTACCCACAAAATGCCTAAAATGTACAAAATGCCTGAGGCACAGCCTGCATTTTAATGTAAATAGTTGTACATAAAGTTTTTGAAATTACCATTTGTATTTCAATTATAAGTTAGAAATGGTTCATTAGCCATGATTGTGGTTTTTTACAGTAAAAAAAATCTAACTTTTTCCTGTTCGGATTTTATGTTTTTTTAGGGATTTTAGTTCGTGTGTTAATACTGTATGTCAAAATGAAAAAAATAACTGTAAAATCAGACATATGAGGTTGCGCTGAAAAATACCTGATACGAAATAAGGCATGGTTAAAAGCTTTTAAGGTGAAATATAAAGGTAAAATTAAAAAAGAACAGGGGCCTGATAGCTGAGGGCTCTGCCCCCTAGACTACTTATGGGAACCCTGGGAACTACAAGTAAACCTGCATTTTGGGTGCATAGCACTCTAGTCTGTTGATGAGGAGTTATCAATTCATTAAGATATGACTGTGCCCGACTATGAAGTACCTTGTATGTGAGGAGGAGGATGTTAAAATACACTCCAATTTTATAGGGAGCCAATACAGAGTACTGAAGTAATATGGTTTCTTTTTCTGGGTCTAGTCAGCACCTGAGTAGCATTATTCTTCAAGTCTTTAAGGACGTTTTGGGCAGCGTGATAAAAGTAATTTTCAATAATCCAGCCTGGAAGAGACAAATGCATGGACTAATTGTTAGGCATTGCTGTGGGGCAGAAAGTGTCTTATTTTTACGATGTTGAAATATGCCTGATAGGAATGTCAAAGGACATATCCTGATCAAATAAAACACACAGGCTTCTTACAGTGGTGGTGGAGGCTTAGTTAGTGCCATCCAGCAAGGCTATTGTAGGAGAAAAAGTGTTCTTTGTGTGTATGATTAGGTATCATCAGCATAACAAGGGAAACTTATCGAGTGCCTCCTGATGATCTTGCCACAGGGCAGCATGTACAAAATAAATAGAACTGGACCAAGCACTGAACCTCCATGACAGACTTTAGTATGCAATAAAAGCAGAAAACAGCTTGATAATATCTGTTTTAATCTTTACATGTCCTCACTCAATAAAACGACAAAACAATATTCAAATGATTATCAAAGTCCTTGTTCTGAAATGGTAAATACCAAAACAAAGGAAGTGGAGAGGTAGCCACTATATCAAAATACTGTTTATTTAAATTTTAATTTAAATGGTCATTCTAGCCCTCAAAATTATGTTCTTAATCTGCAATGTTTCATATCAATATCTTAGAATTGTCAAACAAGCCCTTGAATTCCTCAATCTAGCACCCAACTCCAGATTCCAGTTTTCTGGCAATACTCTGGATTACACCAACTAACAAATTAAGGTTGATAACTGAGCTGCAATAAAGTTGCGTTTCCTCATGTTTTCCCTAATCTTTTGATAAAGATGGAGGAAATCGATGGAGAACAATTTTGTTAAATCTTTCAGTAAATTCACTCTTAAATATCTAATGGATTCTGCATCCCATTGTAATGTAAATATTTGACTGGCTGTAAATATTGAATAATCTGTATTCAAGAGATTCAAGAGATTCAAAGAGATTCAAAGGGTTTGTTGTCATATACACAGAAAGGAAACGGGTTCCCTGTACAATGAAATTCTTACTTTGCAGTCCACACTGAATGCCATAAAGGTTTTAGGTATAATAAAAAAAATAAAAAATAGAATAAAATATTTACAAAATGGACAATAAAATATTTACAAAATAGACTATTCGAAAGGGTTGTAGGCTCAGGTAGGCTCAGGGGTTCAGTGAAAACTGTAAACAAATAGGACTAATTGGGCAGCCCTGCTGTGATGTGTCTGTGTGATGTTATCCTTTTTTTCATAGCAAACAAAGCCCATCTGATCAAGGCTAATGATTTGTGGTACCCAAAGTCCCACATTTCATTTTCCCAGTAAATATGTAAAAATTGTGTAGTCCTGATTTAACACACTTAACACCAGTCCACTTTGGAGTTTACACTTCTTTACTTCTTTTGGAATAAGTGAAATTATCTCACTTTCCATAGACAGACAGTTAAGGGTTTAGTTAAAAACAAGTAGTTTATTCATTCAACTGTGTATCACTTTTTTTAAAACACACAGAACAAGTACATCAGAAAGGGTCATCCACAGGGAAAACACAGTAGCGGGCTTTGTTCGAGACAAAGGGTTGGCAGAAATCAAGCTGACGGGTCAGGTCTAAGAGCTTTTTAAGTCCAAAATAATACAAAATACCTTCCTCTGTGCAGTCCACAAGGTCACCAGTAGGGGAAAAAACCCATACTAAATAGAAATTAAATAAATATATACACCTTTTTCAGTATTGTATCTCAGGGAAAATGTTAACCTTTCCATGTTGTGAATTTCTTCAACTATTCCTATCCGGTCAGAAATTGTTGGACACTTCTTGCTCAGCCATTTCCTGGGTAGTTTGCCCTTTTGCTACTTGCTAGTAAAAAGTTGTAGTAGGTATCTGTCTTGTTTATTTATTTCAATTGGTATGTTTCCTAAATATATAACGCTAAAACTGAGATCAGGCCTTCCCAATAAGATTAAATTATGGGACATTCCCAGAATATGTGAAAGTGGCCAGCTGACATATTACCATACCCTCTCCAACATCGTTCTTGAGCTGGATTATTGGTCTGTAAACTTTTGATTCTGGGAGTTATAATGAATCTTAGAATGTTGAGGTACTCAAATGAAACTAAAAAAGTATTAGTAGAAAGTTTGCCCAGTGTATAAACCTGCTTTCCATTTTGGTCAGTGTGAATGCTACACAGCGTAATATTCTGCATTTCTTTCAAACTCAGGGTGTTTGAAGATTTTGTACTTTAGTTGGGTTGCGATCTGTGAATTGTTTATTTTATGTAGCAGTAAGCACTTTTTCAAGAGAGTTTTGTCTGATGGGAGAGGTTCACATATAAAATTTTGTTCTAACTCCACCATTTTGCATCACATTCCATCTTCCAAACAGGGTAGAGCCCTTCCGCCTTTATCTTTGGGCAGCTGTAGTGTCTGAAACCTAATTCGAGGCCTTTGTTTTGCCCAGATAAAAGTAGATATCATCCTATTCCATTCATTAAACTGCCTTGGTGGTAAGTCAGTTGGAAACGACAGGAAGAGATACAGGAGACTGGACAGCATGTTCATCTTAATTATGTCTATCTGGTTGTACATGTTTGTCGGTTAATACGGACCAGCGACATAGGTCTGCCTTGATGTGAGCTGTTATAGAAGTATAGTTGTGCTCATAGATGGTGGATTCAGATTAAAGGTTTGGGTTTTATGTACGTTTAATTTATAACCAGAGTATGAGCCAAATTCTTCAAGTAAATGCAGTCATTTAGGGAGACTTACTTTGGGGTTGCTAAGGATCATAAGAATATCGTCTGCATACAAAATATTTTATATTGTGTGCTTCCAATCACTACTCCAGTTATGTCCTTATCTTTTCTTATCTCCTCAGCCAGTGGCTCAATGAAAAGAGCGAAAAGTGTAGGGCTAAGGGGGCATCCCTGACGACACCCTTTCTCAAGAAATACTGTATTATACAGGGATCTGTTTATTTTTATTCTGGCAGTGGGAGAACAGTATAGGGAGTTCAGACATCCAATTACCTGATTGCTGAAGCCGAAATGGTTCAAAACCAAATACAGATATTCCCATCAAATGGAATCGAAAGCCTTTTCAGCGTTAAGGCTAATAGCTATAGATTCCTTGTTCCTCGCAAGTTGTCCTGGATTTGCCTGTGCTTCACAAAACCCGTCTGATCTGGGTCTATCAGATCTGGGACAATATCCTCCATCCTTTTTGCTAGCATTGGTGCATATAATCTGTAATCCATGTTTAGTACAGATATGGGTCTGTATGAGCTACATTCTGTCCTGTCTTTAGCTGGTTCAGGGATCACTGAAATTATAACTTGTCCCCAGGAAAGTGGCATCTCTCTGCCACTAAGGATATCATTAAAGCATTTTTAAAGGTGCAGTAGGTAACTTTGAGCAGAGCCTCTCTCCTTGTAAATTTGAAGCAGATCAGCTTTAAGGCTCCTCCCCTTCTCTCTCCGTTGACCCCAACAGGCCCTCCCTCACCCACACAGGTTGAACGTGAACGCGCACAACCAACAGGCCAGCCAGGTGAAAACAAACAAGGGATTTTTACTTAAATATTGTAATATTTTACATCCAGAAATCAGCTGCCACATTACTGTTGTGAACGCTGCTGATCAACAAACCAGCAGAAATGAATGTTTTCTACGTGAAAAGTCATCTACAGTAATATCTGTTTGGTAAACTAAAGAGCACACATGTATTTCAGATCTTTGATGTGTGTTTTGTAAGTGCCGTAAATAAAGCTAAATAAACAGTGAACCCCTTCTGGAAAACAGACACACATAGATATAATGATAACCAACAAACCGCTATGACTATTTTTTTCATCTTTCAGATAAACTAAACTGTTAGCCTCTTTTGTCTCGGGCTCGGCCAAATTCTTTTTTTTTTTTTTTTTTTTTGCTTACCTTTCTTTGTCGGTCATCTTCCGTTTAACTTGCTTCGCTATGCAAGAAGTAGCTGGCAGAGGGGGAATGGGCAGCTTCTTCGTTTGTGATGTGTCTTGGTCCGCCATTGTATAAACAAATGCATGAAGCCGCTTACTGACGATCTTGAGTTTGACCGTGGCAGTGCGCATGAGCACTGATCAAGGACCGATGCGTGTTCATGAGCAGTGATTGACACTGCGTTGGCTGCTCCCCCTGATGTCGTTGGTTATTATGACCCAGGCATGGTGGATTTTATCTGTTTTCAGTTTCCATATGGCTTTATTTATTTCTTCATCTGTTGTGTCTTGGGTCATTATTTAATTCTGCTCCGTTCCTAAATGAAAAATCAAGAGATGATAAAAAAATCTGATACAGCTACTGATTCAGCTGCCTGTAGTTTTGAAGAAGTTCTTACAATAAGTTTCAAATGAGCATTGAATATTTTCCTGTTCGTGATGTATCTTATCAATCTGTGGGTCTTTAATTTTGTGAAAATTTTTGTGAATCTCTCTGCCAATTGTTTGTGTATCCTCCATGCCAGTAATTTTTTAGATTTAGGGCCGTTTTCATAGAATATTTGCTTGATTAAATTTAACTTTTCATTTGACTTTCATATATGTTATTCAGAGTTTGTTTTGTATCTGATTTTTTTTAAGACATCAATATCATTGTACTTCATGTGTCTGATTTACAGGGATTTTAGTTGTTGCAGTCTCTTTTTCTTTCTTCTTGCGAGCTGACCACATTATAAGCTTGCCCCGAGTAACAGCCTTAGCCGCATCCCATAACATACTGGGAGACACCATCCCATTATCATTAAGCAAAATATATTCAAATTCTTCCTCTATATATTTGGAATCTTTTAAGAAGCTGGTGTTTAGTGCCCACAGAGTCTCTTTAGGTCTATTATCTAAATGTACTGTCAAATATACCCCCGCATGATCAGAAATATCTCTTACCCCTATGTCACATTTTATAATCATATGTCTGTCAGTTTTAAACATAAAAAATAATCAATTCTCGAATACATACAATGTGAGTGGGGCAAAAAAAGTATAAGACAGTCGGGTGTAATTCTCTACATACATCGAACATGCCTATTTTTTTCAGCAATTTTTTAGTGTATAAAGCTTCAGGTTTAATGTTTTTTGTTCAACTTGTAGAATCTAGAGTAGGATGTCCAGTTCCCAGCGCATATTAGGACACCTGATGCTTCAGTAGTTATCATGTTAAACAATTTTTGAATTAGTCCTTTATTAGTTCCTGGTGATCTATAGAAATGTAATAATGTTACTTCTTTTGACAATGAAACCTCTAACCAACAAGTAATGCCCTTCTTTATCTGTAATCTGTGAAGAAAACTGGAAATTTACTGTATTCAAAATTAATACTGCTACATCCCTTGCATTTCCTTTCCCGAATGAAGAATAGTATGACTTCCTGAATCCTATTTTACACAGTTTCTTATGTTCAATATTTGTAAGGTGAGTCTCTTGCCAGAAGATTATATCTTGCCTCTCCCTTTTCATTTTAGCGATGGCCTTACTCCTCTTTATGGGATTATTTAGCCCATTAACATTGAGAGTGATCACTCTGTACTCATGATGATGAATTTTGATTGTTGAAAAGAAAGTAACTTTACCTTAATAGTCAAACATCCATAGATGACCAGAACAACAAAACATCTGTCTGTGTACCAAAATGAAACATAACATATGGACTTAACATACATAGTGAACAATAGTGACTTCCATCCTTGAAGTATAATTTCAACTTCAAATTTGGGAGGGGAATCCCTTAACCTTGAAGGTGCCCCTCCCTGCGCCACCCTTCTTTCGGGCAGGTTAACATCAGAGCAGTGCACATAGAAAAGTAAACATCCGCTCCAACACATGTGGTCTGTTTAACTGGAAAATAAAACTGATTACGTTGTACAGTCTGTTTGTGGTATTGGATGTGATAGTCTTACCCACCTCTGTAGGTTACTCAATCATTCACAATATCAAAAACTCTCATGAAGCCTCCTCATTGCGTCGAAACCCCAGTTAGTCCTGAATATTCTTGAGGCAGGTCTCTCAACTGGCTCAACAACTGGTCCCGTGTCAAAAAACACTCTGAATATCACTGGGTAAAGCATCTGGAAATGAATGTCCTTCTCCTTAAGAGCTTTTCTGATCAAGGTGTACACCTTTCTTTTCATGTGTATTTCTGTCAGATAGTCCTGCTCAAAAAACATCCTTCTTCCATCATAGTGAATCTTCTTTCTCCAAGCAGAGTGGAGCACCTGCTCTTTAGTTGTATACTCCAAAAAATAAACAAGCACAGACCTGGGTTGGCATCTCGTGGCGGTCTGGGTTCCATTGATCGGTGGCAGCGCTGAATACCGAGGGAGATCTCGGTGAGAGACAACTCACTTTTGAAAAACTCCTCCAGAAAAGCTTTATGTTATCCCCCTTGGCCCCCTCTGAGATACCGTGGATACACATATTGTTCCTTCGGGAACATGCCTCTAGGTCCATTTACTGAGCTTGAATGGATTTCAACTGTTGATCATTTTAAGAGGAACCCCACTCTACAGTGGACATTATTCGCATCTTTTTTTTTCATTTTTATTATTTTAGTATTTGTTCACATTCACGAACATTTAGATTGGTGACTCCCAGCAGTAAACATAAATATAAATATATGTATAAACGTAAGTAATATGTACACAAGTCATAAATATCTGAAGTTAAAATTGTAGCAGCAGTAGTTTTGTTTTTTATGTTACTGTACTGTTTTCCAGAGGGAAGCGGTACAAACAGTCTATTGCCTGGGTAGTTAAGGTCGGCGGCAATATGCCAGGCCTTCTTCTGGGTTCGGGACGTGAAGAGGACTTGTCCCCTGTGCTGTTTTCACAGGCTGAGTCTTTTTGGTCTCTTGCAAAGCAGCTGCCATACCAAACTGTTACACTGAGGCAGAGGATGCTCTCTATTGTGGCCCTGTAGAAGTTTGTCACGAGCTGAGGGGAGAGTCCAGCACGTTTCAAGTTCCTGAGGAAGAAGAGTTGTTTAGCCTTCTTTATGAGGTGAGCTGTGTTCATGGACCAGGTCCGGTTAGATGTGATATGGATGTCCAGGAACTTTATGGTGTTGACATGCACAACTGCTTCCCCGTCGATGAGGAAAGGGGCATGCTCTGTTGTCCTGGACCTCCTATAGTCCACTATGACCTCTTTGGTCTTGCTGGTGTTCAGACCAAGGTTGTTACCTGAACACCACTGAGTAAGGTGCTAGATCTCATCTCTGTAGTGGGTCTTATCTTTGTCTGATATGAGACCCACTATGGTGGTGTCGTCTATAAACTTGACGATCGTATTTGTGGAGTGGATGGCAAAACAGTCCCTGGTGAGGAGAGTGAAGACGACTGGGCTGAGCATACAGCCCTGTGATGTGCCTGTGCTCAGGACCAGTGCAGAGGATGTGTTGTCCTCCATTCTCACCACCTGAGGCCTGTTAGTAAGGAAGTCTCTGATCCAATGGCACAGCAGTGAGAGCAGTCTGAGGTTGTGGAGCTTGAGTATCAGCTTGTCCAGGTGTGTTAAAGGCTGAACTGAAGTCCACAAATACCTTTCTCTTGATAGAAGACCTTTCTTGGTGCAGCTGCAGGACTAGAGGCTGATGCTGTTCTTCCGGCCAGGAAAGGTGAACTTTTGTTTTGCTGCCAGGTGTGTCAAAGTGAGCATAGAATGTGTTCAGGTTGTCGGGCAGAGTGGAATCGTGGCTTTATTGTGTCTTGTTGGGAAGTTTAATGGAACAATGGAATTTGGGGAACACCTCTGAATTGTTGTTCATCTACTGACGCCTGCAGTGCTAATTTAGTATTTGCTTGTGATGACATGTCGACATCTACATTAAGGACAGAACAGAGCTCTCTAACCACCTTAAATTGTTTGCATTTAACTGCCAGATATTCCAGATCAGGAGAACAGTATGTTCCGATAATGTTCATGACTGTACACCAGGCATTATAAACGTACAGAGCCAAAACTTCGCCTCTGCGTTTCTCCGAGGCTGCAGTGTTCTCTGCCTGGAGAGGAGCAATAATTTGATAAAGGTATCAGTGATCCACCCAACTTTAATCTTATCAAAACAAAATCTACCATCTGTAGTTAAAGCCCAACCATTTTAATTTAGCATGTTCTCTGTCTGTAAGGTGTGTTTCTTGTATATAATATCCATACACCCCAATTGATATTAGGCTTTGGGGGAGAATTCTCCTCCCAACTGGTAAAAGAGGGCCCTTGTTAGCAACCAACCTTCTGACTATGGTTATTTTCATTTGGGTAGAGAGGCAATGTCAGACACTATACATTTATAGTCATAGTAAAGGCCAACAAGGTTCTTCCCTAAAATATAGAGTCATTATTTACAATCTGTTATCCCAGCACTGAAAGTTGTCTTCCCTCCTCCTCCTCCTACACATACAAAACTCTTCCATACTTGTAGAAAACTGACTGTGGCTGGGAACTGTTTTTTCTTCTTTAGCACAGTTTGCACCTTTCATATTGTCTTTGCATTTTCAAAATATCTTGTGTGTGATTGTGATCCAGATTTACCTTCCACCTGAGATGCTGCCAAGTCAATTTCAGAATTGAATCCATTCTACAACTTGACAGTTTAGCTACAATAGATAAGGGTATCAGGGTGTGACATGCTCATTTAGCTCACAGCTGAATGAGCATGTCACACTCTGATGCCCAGGGTGAAACAGGGAGCAAAAATTTCCCTTTACATGTGTTTTACAAGGTTTTGTTCATTTCATCACGATATACTTTCAGTGTGAGGCCCACACTGCATTATCCGTTTCCTCATCAAATTTTGTTTGCTTGTCTTTATTCCCCATGGTGCTTCAAGTGATACCGAGACATAGTGTGAGAGAAGTGTTTGTATTTGTAAATTTGCATGACTGAATCTGGATTTGTCTGCAGGAATTATCTGAGGAAATTGAAGATTACACACAGCGATTTAACACAGAGGACCAATTGGAATGGAATCTGGTTCTGCAGGAAGTAGCAGCTTTTGTAGAGGTAACCAGCCTTCCAAATGTTGTTTAACTCTACTTTCAATGTCTATTTTATTCATCATGCATGTTGCAAAATCAGTTTGATTGAATTGTCCTGTGGTCTGCTGAGTTCTTCATGTGTCTTTTATAAAAACATCATAAAAACCAATCGTTTTGTATTGTAGTCTGTAACAGGGGAAGACAAATTGAAGGTGGAAATACAAAAATGATACAAAAGTAAACATTTAATTCAATGGAAGTCCCCTTTGTCAGTTGTCTTCTATGTGGTACTTTTGATCAGCTGTGGCTTATTGGTGTTTCTCTCCATTTGTACAACAGGCAGATCCAGTGGTAGTTCTGAATGACAACAATTCTGTCATCGTCACCAGCAATCGGCTGCAGGAGGGAAGTGTGCCTCCACTTGAGCAAGGCATGGTGGTTGGCCAACTTGTCCTTGCAGATGCACTAATCATCGGCAACTGTAACAACCAGGTTTTAATCCACTCCACTCTTCTAATTCACAGTTTTTAACACTACACATCAGCACAGTTGCTATTCTTATTAAATGAAACTGATTGAATTTGTAACCCAGCAGGAAAAACTGGATGCTTTTTCAATATAAAACATATCAGTATTACCTGCAGCTCTTTTCCACTGGTTGCACTGGTGTGACCACCTCTCTCTGTTGGCCAGATCAGCACCTCCTTTAGTTGTATTTTTGCTTTTTTTAGCAGAAAAACATATGTTTGCATTTTCCCAGGCAGTGAGTAGTATGTTAGCTAGTTAAGATGAAGTAGGAGTATTTAAAAACAGGTTCTGTTGGCCCTCATAGACCAGAATGCGATGTCTGTTTTATTTAATTTATTGGTGTAGTTTGAAAGTCTATGGAGGGATAAAGTTAGTTCACAATGGATTCAATATCATTCCATCATTGATTGGGTATCTTTCTTCTGATCCTCCTCTTATTACTGTTATGCTAGAGCATTGATCCCAATAGCACCAGAAAAGTGAAGCTTCAACAGGTATTTCATTTGGCCAGAGGAGAAGTTGCTCTGGAGAGGAGACGGAAAAATGGATAATCGGCATGCGGGCCAGCTCTACAGTCTTCTTGGAGGCATTCTGTGTCTTATGGAGACTTGGGTTGACCTAACGAGCATCTCTCCCGAGGCATTTCCAGAAGTGCGCCTGATCCCATGTAGCGACTTCACTTTATCTGGCAGTTTCTCTCAGTTGGCACCAGGGTGATAATATCTGCATACACATCCACTTGGGTGTATTGGAGACCAGGTTGATTCAGGGTTATGTGAAACAGGAAGTTGAGAAAAGTTTCATCAGTTCTTCTGAGAAAGACACAAAATTGTTCACTATCATCATGCATACTGAAACTTGCCTACAAATAGAGCAGTACAGGTAGCAGAAAACTTGTGAGCATAGTAGCTCTTTCACTTTGGTCATAACATCAACATAAATATAAATCCATAAGGGAGAAAAGCATTGGCCTCTTACCAGAGCAGACTTTTTATTCACATCAACATTGACTTTTGAAAAAGTGACGACTAATCCTGAAAAGGCTATTCATTTTAATCACACATACTTCATGGGGATTTTTTTGTTTGTTTGAGTATATATGGAGAATGTCTATTGCAGATTCAGTTATTTCATTCAATTAGAATTAGATTCAGTTTAATTTAAATTTAATGTAATCAAAGGATTAATAGGAAAATGTGGTAAACAGAGGATATACAGATGTAGTCAGTACCGTGAAACAGGTATGGATGAATTAAAGAGTGTGTGTAACAGATGCTAGCCGTAGTCAGGCTAAAAAGGTGGAGAGACCGTGAAGATATGTTGAGCCTGCCCAGTAAGATGGAATTTCTTTTCTGGTACTAGCCTCGTGCCCAGTGTATATTGTTTATTTCCATAGTACCAGACAGACAAAAAAAAAAAAAAAAAAACCTATGAAACTGATTTGGATAGGGAATTCCCATGGAGCGACGGAAGTGGATAGCCACATAAATAATCCCTCCCAGTCGGTCGGAGTTTATTCCCCAATTTAAATATAAATACTTTCTAAACATTGCTTTAATTAATGATGAAGCGGGGAAAACATAAGAAAGGCAAGGGTTAACAACCCGGGAAAGTTTAGAGGACTGACAAATCGGCGACAGAAGAGGCTATAGTGGAGGAACACGAAGACGGTAATGGAGGGTGAGGACAACACATTGAGCTAGCAGCAGTGGATATGGAAGCTAGCATCACCACCATCCGCACAAACATAAAGAATATGGTCACGGAGATGAAGTCTGAGCTGGGTAATTTTCGAGACAGCGTCAGAGAAGATTTGAAAAGACATCTAGCTGACATAAGGGAGGAAATTCAATACAAGCTAGGTGAACTGACAACTGACCTTAAAGCTACAACTGAAAGAGTGTGCGAAGCACAAGGCTGTATAGCCAACATAGAGGAGTGGACTGTGGACTTCAAAGAGGCGTTGAGTCAATCATTGCAAGGCCAGGATAGATTACAGATGAAGCTAACAGACCTGGAAACATGTTGAAGGCGTAATAACTTATGCATTTATGGCATCTCAGAGGGAGCTTAGGAAAACAACATCCAGCTATTTATTGACAATATGAAAAAAGAACTGCAGCCCCTCATGGAAGTTGAACTTCGAATATAATGGTGTCACAGAGCACTCAGGCCTAAACCCCCAAAAGAGGCACAACCCAGGTCAGTGGTTGTATACTTTCAGGAGTTTAAAACCAAAGAACTGGTGCTGCATTCTGCATGGAAGAAGGAGGACGTTTACTGGAGATAAGATGATTTATTTCAACCATGACTACCCTGCAGAAACACTGGCAAAAAGAAAGGTGTATACACAGATTAGGAGACTGCTGCAGGAAAAGGGAATACGCTTTCAGACACATTTGCCAGCCAAGCCACAAGTTTTCCTCAACAGCAGATGGTAACGTAAGGGAGTGCAGTGGAGGATTTAAAGACAAGGGGCTTCCAGCTTGAGCGTGAGAGCACTGCTGAATCCGGGATCCTGGAGAAAATACGGAAAAACACCTGGAAACGTCCAGTGAAGACATCCAGCACCTAGTCTCACCAAGAGAGGATTAAGGAAAGGCTGCGGGGTTTTCAGCAGCTGTGATAGACACAGTGGTAACGGCAACAGGAGGTAACAATCCTGCATTGTCAGAACAGACTCAACTGAGACACAGTGCCTGTGTGCAAAAACTATATGTTACCCGTTGTTTCTTGTGGCTGACTTCCCCCTCTCCATTAAGACTGAGCCCCTTTTGTTTTTATTTTCTCATTTTCATTTGATACACAACTACTACACCATTCTTTAATATGGGGCTAAGCTTTTTTTTACTATTATTATATTCATTACTGTGTGTGATCACCCTTACCCCTTAGAACAAATATAGTTGATGGACATTTATGGAAAAGAGAATGGATTTTGCCAAACTTAGTGCCACACACCCTTGGAGCAGGGATAGGAGGTTTCACTGAGGGGAGTCTCTGGTGGGGGGGATCTTTAGAGTGGTTTTTACCCCTGTCTAAAATGATCTCTTTTTGTTTTATGTTAAATAACTCTTACTTCTAATGGAATCCTAATTTTCATCTTTCCTGCTTCATGTTAAACAAAACCTTCTTGATTTAAACAAACCTTGTTTCTAATGGAGTTCTGGTTCCTCTTGGCCACTTACGCATGCAGTTTGGAAAATAGACACCAGGCCATGGATTCAATTTAAAACACTGCAACTGCCTAAAGCACTACCATGCTCAGCAGACTACTATATGACAATTAAGACCACTGGCATCCTGTTGCAACCCAAATTATACAGCAAAATACAGTGAAATTTTACAATTAGATATTCCATTACAATCTATACTGGGTAGTACAATACAGTATGAGCAGGATTCTAGTGACCTGAGTCAATGGTCTAAAGTTTGCCTTCGAATTTGGTTTAAGGAATAAATGTAAACCATTACTTGAAAGTCTAAACTGCTGAGATGGGTTGCTTTTGACCCCAATTTCAAGCCTGCAAGGATTGATGGGGGGTCTAAACATTGGCATAAAAGGGGAATCACTTCTTACTGTTCAATGTCATTGAGAATTTGTTAGTTTTCAGAAAATTTCAGATACATATGGGTTGGAAAAAAGTTATTTCTTTAAGGTATCTTCAAATCAAGTCTCTGTTTTAATGATGAGATAAAACCAACAGAGAAATGTGAGCCCAACTTAACTGACATATTTATTGACATGTACAAAAATAAGGATAATAAGAAACTTCTTTAAACACTGTACTCCCGTTTTCGATCTAACAAGATACCCTCTACAGATAAGGTTAGATTAAAGTGGGAGAAAGAATCTGGAACTGTCATCACAGAAGAAGAGTGGTTGAAAATATGCTCTGTGCAGTCAACTTCCACTAGTTCTGGTCTTTGGAGAGATTTCTGCTGGCAGAATCTGGTTAGATATTTCATAACTCCTAAGTCAAAATGTGTGCAGACAGGGGAGACAGTCATAGGTCTATGCTGGAGGAGCCGTGGAGAACAGCTAGCAGACCATTTTCATATATTTTGCAGATGCCCAGCTATTCAGCCATACTGATGAGAGATTATGCAGGTAATCCAAAATATCTTCAGTGATGAAATTTACTGCTCTTCTTCTACAATCTACTGGTGCAAGATAAATATCTTTTAGAAATATTATTAGCAGCCAGCAAGAAAGTTCTAACCTAAAAATGGTTGCAGACAGACAGGATTGATATTGTGACATTCAAAACATGGAAAGCATTACCTTTTTGCTAAGTCTACAGATGGATGCATGGATGAGTATTTGCAATACTGGGAAAAATGGTTTGCATTTGTGACCACAAGAGATGCTCCACAAGCCATTACTGTATGAACTGACTTGTATCTCCATCAGTATAATGTCTGCATGAATGGGTAGGTGACCAACTGTTTGATCTGTTTTTCTGTATGTTGTTTATGTTCCTTCTACAAAAATAAAGTACAAAAAAACTAAACTGATTTGGAGAGGATTTTAAATGTATTTTTTGTATTTCTTACCATTATGGTTGCCCTGACATTGAAAGCCTTCATTTTGTCAGCCTGCAAACAATTTTCTGTGTACTAAGCCAAAGGCAAATACATTTAGTAAGTTACTAAGTAGTTTACCAAGCCTTTCATCTGTAAAACCGCGAGGCCAAACCTATTCATTATAGTCTTTAACCAAGTTAACTGTGTTGTTTTCTTTTTTAGGTGAAGTTCAGTGAGTTAACCATCGATATGTTCCGCATGCTTCAAGCTTTGGAGAGGGAACCTGTAAACCTGGCCATACAAACTTCAAAACAAAGCACATTGGTTAGTTTCATGTCAAGATCCTTATTTTGAAGTGTTTTTGATGACTTAAGGTTTTTACATCCTAAAGATAGAAGCCATCAGCTACTGTGATTCTTACATGTTATGTCATTCTTCGGTTCATAACTGTTATAACTTGCTCAGGAGGACATTGTAACTGTACCGCAAAATTGACATGTTAGTGTGTCTTAAATGATGCAGTCTCTCTTAGGGCCAGTTGTAACATACATACATAGACATACATTAATTATCTCGAGCTGCATTATTCCCCAAAGAATCATTTTAGGTGGCAAATGTGATGAAAAATGAAGACACAATCACTTCCTCAAATAGTTTTTACCTTGTCATACATTAGTAAAGTTGAAGTTGTGTATATAAAATATTTCTCTACAGGAGCCCAGTGAGAAGCCAGCTAAAAGAGACAACCCACACAAGTATTTGCTGTACAAACCAACATTCAGCCAGCTTTTTACTTTCTTGTCTGCATCTTTTAAGGTCAGTGAGCAAAATCATATAGTATCACGTAATTTAATGGTTTATTATTAGACACGCAAAGTCAGCAAGTTATGTTAATACACTATCATTAAACCTCAAGGATTCAATGTTTTCATTATCGTTATATTTCACATTAGTATTTACATTGAGGATAATCATTACTTTGCTACATTATCTATTTGTTGCCAATTGCTCTTATTTACAGGAATTGCCTGCCAACAGTGTCCTGCTTGTCTACCTGTCAGCTACTGGAGTCTTCCCTACTGGCAATTCTGATTATGAAGGTAAAATTCTAAATATCACACTCTACACTTTTTATCCAAAAGCATATTAAATATCCATGAAGATATATCCACCAAACATTATACATTACGCATCACTAACTTACGAGGCAATGGCTGTTTAAACATGTGCAGTCTTTCTTTTTCACACCATAGTTTGTGGTTACTGCTGATACTGGGACAGGATCAGCAGTTTTTCAATAAAAGTGGAATAAAAAATGGAAAGGAATCACACACTGATCTTGAATTGGTCCTCCTACCTCTTGTCAGTATGTAATATATGTACATTATTTATTGAATAGACAACAAACTGCAAAAGTACACAGAAGTTTTTCCCAAAGATGGCTTTACATTGTTGTCATCATATTGATGTTTATTTAAAGGTTCATTTTTCTTGAAGTATGTAGAGAGGAGATGTAATGCTGAGGTTTACACATTAAACCTAAATATGCTGACAGCTGAAATTATTCTGAAAGCATTGCTGGAAATGCAAAAATTAAGTGTTGATCTGAACATTTCCTGTAGGACCATATGATTTTGGAGGAGTTCTTACAAATACAAATCGAGATGTGGTGAACGGAGAGACAGTGCAGAAGAGGAATCAGGCTCAGAAAGAAATGCACTGGTGAGAGGTTGTTTGTTCGTCTGGTATGCTTACTGTAATTTTGCAAAATGTTCATTAAACATTTTACAAAAAGTTCCTTAAACATTTTTAACATTCATTAAACATTTTACAAAAAGCTACAATTTTAAAATATTTTAAGACATGCAGCAGATAAAGGTTGTTGATGCCTTTAACTGCGAAGGTGGGTGTAACAATACCTCATGCTTCCTGTGTTAGCTGCAGTTAGCTGATAATCCTAACCCAAGAAGAATCACATGGAATCCATCACAAAAGCCACACTTTTGCTTGTTATGACTAATGACAAACTATATCTCTCTTTCATTCAGTCTTATGTATGACTTCTCACCACTCTGTGTTAATGAAAAACTTAGACAACTCTTACTTTGTGAAGACAACCGGCACTTTGAGAAACAACCAAATAAATATTTTGCTTTCTAAATTTACCAACGCAGAAACTCGCCATAGCTGGGATAGAATTTAGGTTCCTGACATTTACCCGACATGTGTTTGTAATGTTGCAGTCTTCATCCAGGGGATTTACTCCCTTTCACCCGGAAGCCTCTTTTTATCATTGTGGATTCTTCTAACAGCACAGCCTATAAGGTATGTAATTGGGTTAAGTTACCTTAAAAAATAATTTACACCAGATTAGTAATCTATTACAGTACACTGTAAACAAAAAGTGCTAATAGCAGTCTTTATCATTTTAATGGTGTCAATTTGACAAGTAACAATGGCTTAAAAGACCTTGGCTTTGAAATTAAGTCATGAATATGATATAACTGCACTGTAGATGTGTATTCTTATAATTAATAACTTTGTCTTTTGTTTATCCTAATAGAATTTCACAAATCTGTTTGGCCAGCCACTGGTGTGCCTACTATCTCCTACTGTATATCCCAAGAGTGTGCAAGGTGTGTGTCACTCAGCACAGTTCATTTAAGGATATGTTTGGTGATTCTATATCTCCACTACTCATTCAATTATAATTAGAAACTTGCATTTAGAAATCAGTCCATATCTAATCAGCTACATCTTATTTATTAAGGATTTTATTTTATCAACATGTTTGTATTTTTTTATGTTCTCACATGTTTAGATAGTTTTTTTGTTTTAATTTCTAAAGTTAGTAAGGTTGCTACCTCAACGTCATAGGGAGAAAACATGTTCCATGTTCTCACCTCTTATGGTGGTGGTCACACCTCTTTCTGCTTAAATATTCAGATCAGTCTCAGCGTGGGAGTCTCTTCACTCTGTTCCTCTACAGTCCACTTTTGGCTTTCTCCTCCATATGTGGCTTAAACAGCCTGCGACGAGGACTGTGGGAGAGAGCTCAAGAATTTCTTCGCAAAGTCTACCGTGACATTGGACAGATGATAACACGGTCACGGACAATAGGTAGTATATCTACCATATATCCTTTCTTGTCTGCTAGTTATGTGAGTAGAAGGTCTTAAAAAATATAACACTTTTTTTTTATTATTTTCTTGTTGGGTTTCAACCCTTTATTATTATGGGGAATACATGCAGCTGAATTGGCCCTAGGCAGGAGTCGAACCCCAGGCCACGGTGGCAGGGATCGGGGTCTCACATATGGGCGTATACTATACCAACTGAGCTATCTGCTCGCCCAAAAATATAACACGTTTTTATTTTATTTTTTTCACTTTTCAAGTAAAAAAATAGAAGTAATTCTTTCTGTCAATCACTTATTTAATTTAATCATTATGTAATTTACTAAAGTAGCAGAAGGAAACCTTTCTGCATTTACCCTCTGTCTGTCATCTTAATTTCCTGTTTTTCTACTTGTCAGCCCTATAATGATGTCACAAAAATGTATTTGTTAATAACTTAATGGACTGTGAAATTTCTGTTGATCAACTAACCGAATAATCAACTACTTGTTTTCACAGATCAAGCCTTTTTACAATTCTTTGGTGACGAGTTTCTTCGGTTGCTTCTGATCCGTTTTGTGTTCTGCTCAGCTGCACTGAGACTGCATAAACTCTTCCGGGTAAGTCATGTCACTGCTGCTGTAGTTTTCCCAAGGAACCTGCATAGTTTATTTTAATGGAAAAATGCATCATATGGTTAATAATAGGCTCTGTCTCAGAGCCAAGTCTTTGGGTCTTAAGCACTGAATGCATAGCATCAGCTACATAACCAAGTGTGTCCCATGTCTGAGAAATGTCAACACACATTCCATCACAGTCTATTGCACTACACTAACATGGCTGTTTGCTGTGCTGGTAAAACACCTACAAACTGGTTAGTTGTCTGGCACAGACAGATGTATGCATGCATATAATTGAAAGGTTGTGTTCAGTGTTCTGTCAGCGCTAGGGAAATAATGAATAATAACTGTTTTGGAGGCACTCTCAGGGTTTCTCTGACTACTGTCCTGTTGCTGTCTTCAATATCAGTCAAATAGATGCATTAATTACAGTCATGTTAAAGAATTAGTACACCCCATTAAATAGTCAACGCTTTATTAAAAAATGTTCACATAACAATGTCCAATCTTAGACAAAGACCAGGTCTTCTGGAATAATGTTCTTTGGACAGATGAGTCTAAAGTTGAATTATTTGGATACCAGAACAGAAGACATGTTTGGTGTAAACCAAATACAGCATTCCAGGGAAAGAACCTCATACAAACTTAGAAGCATAGAGGTGGGAATGTCATGGTTTGGGGATGCTTTGCTGCAGCAAGACCTAGCCAGTTCACCATGATAGAATCCACCATGAATTCTACTAGGTATCATAGGGTGCTTGAAGAACGTGGGAAACCATCTGTAAAGAAAATTAAAGCTGAAGCAGGAATGGGCACTGCAACATGACAATGACCCAAAACATAAAAATCAAACCAAGAACCAGCTGAAAACTAAAAACTGGAGAATCCTGGAATAGCCCAGTCAAAGCCCGGGTCTTGATCCCATTGAGATGCTGTGGGTGACTTGAAACAGGCTGTGCATGCAAGAAATCCCTCAAACATCTCACAGCTGAAAGAATTCTGCTTGAGGAGTGGGGAAAACCAAAGGGGATAACGCTAGTTATTAGGGGGGTATCCATCTATCCATCCATTTTCCACCCCGCTTATCCTGAGCACACACAGGGTCGCGGGGGTACTGGTGCCTATCCCAGCTATCTTGGGGCGAGAGGCAGGGTACACCCTGGGCTGGACACCTATCAGTCGCAGGGCTCACATTGAAAGACAGACAACCATTCACACTCACATTCACACCTTGCCAATTAACCTAACCTGCATGTCTTTGGATTGTGGAAGGAAGCTGGAGTACCCAGAGAGAACCCATGCAGACACAGAAGGGCCTGCCTCAAATGGAGATTGAACCCAAAACACTCTTGCTGTGAAGTGACAGTGCTAACCACTATTCCACTGTGCCACACTATTAGGGAGTAGGGTGTACTAATCTTTTTTTCCTCCATTAAAATACACATTTTTGTTTATATCTTTTGTTTGATTAGTGAAAATATGTTCATTTATATTGTTTATTTACAATTAGATCACTTTCTTTTCCAGAAATAAATCAAAACATGATTGGACATTTCTTTATAAAGAGTTGATTATTTGTTGGGGTGTCCTAATTTTTCCACACGACTATACATGCATTATCTGTCCTTGTATCCTCCTTGCAAATCTCCCATGACTATGGGAAGGCTATGTTACATTATGTTATGTATTCGGAACATGTAATTTTGGAGTGGGCCTCATCTCCCATAGTAAGATGCCAAAGGAGGTTGAAAGGGCACCCCCAGCCTCTCATTTGGTTTGTACAGCATGCCATGTGTACTATATTTAAACGTGGTGACAAAAAATGGACAAGACTGACATTCAAGCCTATGCCTGTTATTCAAATTTGTTTATTGGTTATATTTGACTTCAGTTAACCAAGATTTTTGTCAAAATAACACCATTCTACAGTATATATTCTCTTAACTCTAGAGTTATCTTAAGTATCTCTCTCCCTTTTTACGTTGGTCATTGAGGTTTGAATTGATTAACAATGGGCTGGCTGTTCCATTGTTTTCCAATGGGGAGTAATAGCCACCTAGCAAATTACCTGGAATTGTTATATTATTTGAATTGTGATCATTGATACCTCTGCTATTTCAAAGTGCAGAACATGAAGTCAAAGTGAAGCAAAACAGATCTTCTGCTTCTTTCTTTTCCTTTCTGCCCTAAGCTCTGTGCTCTGCATTGCAGGACCTAATTTCTTATGTTATAATGGCAGATAAAAAGATAAAATGGTGGAAGGTTGTTGGACTACAATAGCTGAATTTTCATTTGCTCCAATACATCGGTCAGAATGCATTTAATCAAACCCCAGTATTCATGTACAGTGGTCCCTCACTATATCATGGTTCACCTTTCGCAGCCTTCCGGTTTTGCGGATTTTTTTTCTTTTTTGTGCAATTTTGCATACTTTTTTTTTTTTTTTTTTTTTTTTTACAGCGTATGAATGCGCATTGTGTTCTGCGTCCTGATTGGCTAAGGGAGAGTAGATCTTAGATCATGTCAATCAGTCTCCTCTGTGCCGTGTCTCCCGGTATTGCAAAGGGACACTTCATCCAACCAAACCATGAAAGGGGAATAGTCATTCTGCACTTACATTCTTATGTGGTAGTAACCACAGAAGAAAAACAGCTAGTTACCAGTATTTCCTCAAAGAGGAGTTTGTTGCAATATATGTAGGTGTCAAAGGTGTTTGATGTGCTTGCAGGAGTCCCGGAGTTTCCCAGAGTCATACCCTGAGCTCCCCAAACAGGATACAGTGGAGAGCAGCCTTCTACAGAAGCATATTTTGGAGCTGGCAACCATACTAGAGGTGCAGAGCCTATTTTGGGATGATTCACTGGAAACCTACTAACATCATTAAACAGAGCAAAATGGCATACGTGTACATACAGACTCAACTGCCAGAGCCATCACAGTGTTCTTTTTTTTTTTTTTTTTTTTACATGTATTTAAATAACTGATTCAACATCTAAAAGTTTGTGTCTTGCATTTATCTGTTACTTGTTGAAGCAAATGTAGTGCAACATTAAAATGATAAGCAAGAGAGTTTGATGTAGTGTAAATGATCTATTTCAGCTTGTTTCATAAATATCAGGACCATGTAAGATGCAGGAGTAAACAATTGAGAGGCAGCAAATAACTTTTCAACTCACAATTGCCCATCCAAATGTAAGGTTAAAAACTGCACTCTCTAATGTAAATCCTCATATAAGACAATTGTAAAGAAGTTGGCAGCCTGGGTTTGGTGTTTAATTTTTTAAATAATATTTCAGTCACTGTTTATAAGAGAAGGTTGTGGAAGACTAAATTAAAAAACCCTGGGCCTCCAGGTATGACTTCATCTATCAGTATAAAGGCAAAGAAGGGTGGTGCTAAGAGAAAACACAGTGTTGAACAAAAACCCAGTAAACATTAAAAACATGTGTAAAGTTTGCACATTATATGCTCACTAGGTTGGAATTTGAAAGATTTCACTAAGAATATAATATTACTAGTCTGGAATTTTGTATTAGCCAAACTATGCTTGCTGTTTAACAGTTTAAATTGTAGCAGGCTCTGACGCATGAGGTCATGCTCTAGTGTGTGCTGTAGGCCCTTGTTAGTTGTAGAGAAATTGTTATTTTGTGTCATTAACCAGCAATCCATATATTGCCTTTAATCTTCCATTGTTTCACCCCTTTGTGTTTTGAAAGTGAAGTTATTTCCTTTCCATGTTGTTGTACTCTATTTGCATGCAAAAAGGGAGAGAAATGTGTCAGTTTTATTCTTAAATCCACAAAGTATGGCCTTTACCTTTTTAACGATACAAAAGAGGTTGTAGATTTTAACTTAGCACAGGTAATGGAGCCAATGCATGTGTTGTATGGGCCTGTATATTTGCAGTGTATTCCTCAAATGAAGGCAATCTAGTTTGATAACAGTGGAGAGATCGTAGTGAAAAGAAAACTTGCTCACCAATATCTTGTCATTGACAGGATGCATCATTCCACTTATTACTGAACTGACTTGCCAAAACACCTCTGTAACCTTAATGATGACAGGAATATTATGTGACCTAAGTTCAAGCTTAAGTTGAATAGCTTGAATTGATGTGTAATGTTTTTTATAAACTACAGGAAACAATAGTCATCATGTTACTTTCCTGACGTGTCTGGTACATTTTTCTGTCATTGATCCACAGCTTCAACCTTACAGATTCTGCCATTTTTTTAGAAAGATCGAAATGTAGGGCCCTATTATTTTCGTAATGCTGAATATGGACATAATCACAGAATTGGTAATAAAAACTTGTTAGCCAAACATTGTCAAAATATAAACTATGTCTCTTTTTGGACCATAGCAAACTAGACAGCTAGTTTTCATCTAAGCAAGCCATTTTCATTGGTCTCTCTGTACAGCCATCTGTGCGGTGAGTGCTTAGGGACTGTTTAAAAAGAGTAAGACATAATACAGAGAAAATACAAAACCCTACAAACTCAGTGAAAACACAGAGGCAGAGGCAGATTTTTCTATATGCATGATTCCCTTAATACCACCTGAAGAGGTAGGCTGAGGCAGAGCACCCATTCTTCTTAATGTTCCCTTCCACTCTAAACTATTAATATTTTAGAAGTTTCTAAATGGAAAATTCCACTTTCAGTGGTGGACAACAATCATGATTGTTACATGACAAATAGTTAGAGAGCTAATCCTGCTTCTCTTGAAAGAGTCCGCGTTTAAATCAAGTTTTCTACGGAATGGGATCACTTAATTCTATTATCTTAATTCTATTATTATCTTGTGCTTCCTGAAATACTTTAAGTCACACGGGGTATTTAGGCATTCTTTCAAAGTATGCAGGTTTTGACCAGTTATCATTGATAGGTGTCATTGTAACTTGTCCCCATAGCAGATGGACTTGATGACAGTGTCTGTCAGCAGGGCTCCATCTAGTACTTCGACCCTAAGAAGGATATTTCAAGTACTGACAGAAATTCTGAGTAATTTCTAATGTGCTGAAAAGTAGATTCCTAAGGATTTTTATACCGATGTAAAACCTTGGGTCATGGCAAGGTACCTCCAAATCTATAGAAAAAAACTTATAGTTTCCTGTGACATGACCCCCAGACTGTAAGTAATAATTTTCTGGATGACCCTGTGACCTTTGCTGCCACTCCTGGACCATGGACCAAATGTTTCCAAAATGTCTCACAATCTAATAATTTGATGGGTATTGTTTATTATTATTATGAGACCTAAGACCAAAACCAACGATACTTTTGTTCATCTCTCAATCATTTGCCCTGCCCTGTTTGTCTTTCAGTCCCATTGCTTTAAAAAAAAAATCTAAGTTTAATTTTCAAAAGAAATTCTGTGTCCTCCTAAAATTGGTCTCTGTAATTTTTAACAAACTTTTTTTTCAAATTGGAGGACATAGTACAGTTGTTTCCCACCGTATTTTAAATGAATGGTTTGGCTCTTTTGAAGTCCGGTTGTATGATGTGCTTTAGTCAACAGAGACAGTAGTAGATTGCAGTTGGTACAATTCCCAGCTTGGAGTATGTATGCAAGATGGAACAAGTTACTGCTGTGGACAGCAGTAAAAATTTATTTTTCAAGCAGACACTTAAAGAAATCAATATCAGTCTAAATCCACACTTTGTTTAAAATATTTTACTGGCATTTCATTGGCATTTTCTTAACTGTACTACCTTCCTAACTAATGTCTGCACATGCTGTGCACTATATTATGTTGCAGATACAACAATTACAAACAGTTACAAGAAAATAGAAATGAGTGATTGTGACAACAACGATGAAATGCCTTGGAGACCCACCTTTGTGAACCAGAGATTACAGAAAAATAACTCTTTCAAATGTGAAAACACTGACCAAAATTCATGTGTAAGAATATGCATGTTTTATGATTAAGAAGATGTAGTGCTAAAGGAAAGGCAGCAAGGTAAAATGATAAAATGCTCTAAACATAGCAGATACTAAATCTGTTTTACTTTTTGTTTTTTGTTCATTTTTTGTGCGAGCCGAACCATCCCTTTAAGATAACCAACATGGAAAAAAAGTGAAGGCAGGTGTAAAAAGTTAGAATATTTTATCAGGTGTTGCCTTTGAGGATTTACTTCTGGCAGTAGCAGGAAGAGTGATTTCACAGACCATTATAAACTGACTGACTTGACCAAATTGTCTAAATAATGCATTGATGTTGGAAGCCAGAATTAAGATTGTTGAATTGACAAAAATGATAATAATAATAACACTATTTTAGTGTTTATTATATTTATTAACATTGTTTAGAGTATTTGTACAGATGATATATAGTAATGTTTTGGCTTGGATGTTTGTTTAGTATTTAGTAAGTCTTTAAAAACTTTAAATGAAAAGTCTTTAAATGAAATACGAAGTTGAAATTAAGGAGGAGTAAAACTTGTTCTTTGTCCATTTTTCTAAAGATAAGATGTTACATTCCAACTTTTCAAGGACTTAAAGAGAGAAAACTACTGCTGTTTTCTCCATTTTACATTTGTCTGGGAAAGTGATACGTTTATATATTTTCTATTTTCACTGTAATTACCATGTTCCCTTGCATTGATCATTATGATGATTAAGAGGTTGTAGGCTTGCACTTCATGAAATTTATTATTGTTATGATCTTGTTTGTTATGCTTTTAGGAAAAAAGAAAGTCCCTCCATGTAATTGTTCTTCATGCCATCCTTCACATTGGTGATCAACTTCTTTTTTTTTTTTCTTTTTTTTTTTTTTGCAAAGACTAAATGTTGCGCGATTGTGATTTAAAACCCCTTCGTATTGGGCCTTCTCGTCTCCTGTGACTTTTTAACAGCTTTTGCCCTGGATGTGTTAGATGATTTCAGAATGTGTTTCTGATTTCAGAGGTGTTGAATAGGCAGCAATAACATGTTCATTTTACATGTGTGAAAAATCCTACAAAATCCTTGTGTTTTATAGCCAAGGGTGCTCTTTAACCATGCTGTCTGTGGGAATTACAGCAAGTTTTGACAGCAATCGGAACAGAAGAATAGACAAATATTGCATGTTGACAAGTTTGTACGTTCATGTTTATATGTTTATAACATGTATGGTCTGACTCAAAATCCTTGAAAATAGAAAATATTGTGGCCAAATGCCACAAAGACAACAGTGTTTAACAAATCATCCCAAATAGTGAAGTTAAACTGTAGACTCACAATTATAACTATAAAAAGAAAGAAAACTTTTAGCTTCTGTTAAGATTGTTTGCTATAGTGATGTCTTGTTTTATACTTAGAACAAGACAATAGACGCAACCTTTTTTTTTTTTTTTTTTGTTATTATGTAGCACCAGCAGGATCATTAGCACAGATACAAGCACTTGTGTTCCTAATGCTTCGAGGACTAATGCTTCTTGAACCAGGATTATACATTGTATGAGTGTATGTGAATATTTGTTTTATTTTTTGTTACAATTTTAGATTTTGTAAGCTACCCAGCAGCATATGGAGCATTGTTATCCTCACAATTGGATGGGTGTATCGGAGGAGATTGTTACAGATGAAAGATAACTGGAGTACACGGAATATTAATTTATGGAATGCTAAAGTGACAAAGTATTATAGGTATTAATTTTGGGGAAGGTGTTGTGCACAATCTTTTCTGCACAATAATAACCTACAAGCAAGATACCAGTTTGTGTAAGCAAGATATTAATTCATGCAAAGTACATAAATTGTATAAATGTGATTGCTTGTGTGAACCTCATGAAATTCCTCATGTCCAAACCAGACATTAACAATATATCAATCTCTTTATATAATTTATATAATAATAATTTATATAAATGAGATATTAACTTTTGTGAACAAGATACCTTGCATAGACAAGGTAGCTCATATGAACAAGATAATAACTTGTGTAAACAAGATATTAACTTGGCATGATATGACACATGGAAGATCTTTATTTATGGGTCCAAGGTGTACTAACGTGTACAAACAAGATAACATGTATAATCAAGGTATCTCATGTGAACAAGATTTTAACTTAGACAAACAAGATAACTCGTTTTAACAAGACGAGATCAACAAGATTTTAATTTGTGGGAATTATATATTAATTGTGTAGGAACCAAGTTTAGCAAGATATTTGTTTGTTTGTTTGATTGATTATTTTCAAAAACTGCCACCATGCACTTTTGTGAGGCATTCATTTTTGGGTGTATAGAAGAAGCAAAGAAACCATCACTGACATAATAAAGAAAAAGGGAGGTTTTGAGGACTGATATGTATGATATAGTGAGATTAAATTAGTGCTTGCTTTATATTACCAATTTTAGACTCCACAATGATACATTAACGACTTTTGGACATGAATGCACAAGCACAAAAATCACTGTTCCATAAAATGGACCCACATCCATTGAGAAGCATGTCAACGCCTCCTGAGAACACATTGCAAATAACTGGCGACTGATCAATCTTTTCTCCTCCCGACCTGGTGGTCATTTCTATCTTTTTATACTAATGTTCTAAAAAAAAATGGGTGCAGTAGTCCAACATGTGAGGCTTGCTTATTGTGAATTTCAGTTAGTGTCAGACTGTCAAGTGTGTTTTTTTTGTTTGTTTGTTTTTTTTTTGTTTGTTTGTTTTTTTGTTCATTTTGTTTGTTTTTTTTTTAAGTTTAAAAAATGCACAAATGATCAACTTTGTAAGCTGCATGTTTGTTTAGAATAGAACGTGCCAAAGAGTGGTGTACTATCACTTTCATTGACTGAGAGCTATTATTGTACCAGATGATTTTTTTTTCTGTGTTACCAGATGAAGCCAATAAATAAAAAGAAAATTTGGCTTCAAGGACACTGATGTGTTTTTATTTAGGGCCCTGGGAGGATGTTTAAATGCATGGCTTTACCTGCTTTTGTTTTTGCAGCCTCTTAGAAATAATTGTTCTTAAAGGGGGTTTCTGAAAGACTGACATTCCACACACACACACAAGCCTGTCTTATCAGAACATTTAGCCATTGCGGTCTCATGTTCATACCAAAACACTCACCAATACTTTTCATAGTTGCATTTATAGAATGTGCACAATTGTTACTAGAGATTTTTGTTGGGATTCTTCATCAAGGGATGAATTCTCAGATTAGTGCCTAGGGTGCTGCTATTGCATCTTGTTTAGATGTCAGAAAAGCCTCAACTCACTTGGATGACATACGTTTGACATACGACATACGGTTTTTGTGGAGGTAGATGAGCACTCTGTGGCACAAATTACACAATGGGGCAGAGATGGCAAGGCACTTTACAGCACGTTGTTACTTAGATGCTCTCCCTGCAACTGCATCTGATCTGGCATTTCCCTGCACAACAAAATCAAGATTATTACTGTGTGACAGCAACCTGTTTGCGTAGGAGGACAGCATCGAGACGTGCAGCAACCAAGGTGTGATGGGCAATAACCTTTTTCATGGATGTAAAAAAGTTGCTGTTAACCCACAGGTGACCAAAATCATGTACCACCCCCATACGTATCTTCTATCTGTGTACACATTGACAGTTTTGCCATGAGCCATTTTGCATGGTTCAGTCGATGTAACCAATTCTGTGGCCTGTGCAGAGTAATTTTAGGAAAGAGGTTCTGCCATAATGGTGGTACATTGTGTGGTCAGCCATCCAAATTGCCAGTTGCTGGTTCTCTTGAAGCTGGACTATCCACAAACAATTCCAGGTCTACTTTCTGCTTCAGTTGTTACAGCAATTTATTCATGAGGCTGTGTGTCAGGAGGAGAGTAGCAGGGTTAGCAACAATGCATCCTTTAACAGTACCATTTGGTATTTTAAGCAAAACTGTTTCTACCCGAGCCACCTTGCTTATTGAGAGGCAAGTCTTTTGTCCAGGCAAATGTGAGGAACCAGCAAAGTGAGGTCAGCATAGCCTACAATGTCACATGCTACCACAAATGTCTCATTAGGTGTTATAGCTCTGAGACAGGTAGGGAGTCCTGCAGCTACCGAATCAATCTTTGATGAAAACCAAGCTACAGGGCTTTGTTGCCCCCATGGTCTTGTATCTTGAACAGCATTAATATGTTTGGAGGATTTTGTCCTCTGCTGTGATCACATGACCCATGAAGGTGACTTTTTCAGAGAGAACTGCAGTTCAGAAAAGCTGGCTTTATGACAGGTATCAGCAAAATGGTTAAGTAGGATGAGTGTATCTTGCACACAAGCCTTTTGTGTGGGAGAGGAGATCATCAAGTCATCCACATGTTGCAAAAGGGTCCTACTAGCTGGTAAAATAAGTGAATCCAAGTGAATCGTTTAAAGCTGCATTAAGAATGGTCAGAAATTTGGAGTAGCCCTGACAGAGCCAGGTAAATGTATGCATTTTTCTCCCAAATGAGAATGTAAACCAGAATTGGCTGTCAAGGTGCACTGGAATACTGAGAAATGCATTCCTCAGGTCAACAGTAGAAAACCATTTACTATCAGACGGAACTGTGGTGGTTGTCAAACTTGATCTTCTGTGTACCATTTGTCCTAAAACTCACTCAATATGAGTTTAGTTTAGTCTTTGTGTATTCATGACATCAGTGCATTTACCTTTGTTGAGCTTTTTGGGCGTCCTGTATTAGGGTGTTTTGATGATTTTGAGTGCAGTGTCTGGAATCCTTCATAGATCATTTATTAGGTCTTGCTTGCTGTACTTGACAAAATACTTTGTTTTGGGTCAAAACAACACCCTGATGGATGAATAGCAGAACAGTACCCAAGCTACATGTCCGATCTCTCCCCCAAGACATTTACAGGACCATATTTTGGCAGCAAGAGAGCAAGACTGAATGTTTTAGCTTTACCTCAGTCCCTCCTGGAATGACAATGGGATTATATATTTCTCTATTGCATAGCTGCCCAATCCCACTGTTTTCATGTACCTGCCACTCAGTTTTCGGATGGAACTGAGTTCTGCATGTCTAAGAATTTTCAACTATCTTTTATGTGGGACAATCTGTCTAAATCTCTCTGTGTCACTGTCCCCAGCCCCAACTCTGGCCAATCAGCCACTGGTTTTTTGTTCTCCAGACAGCCTCTGGCCAAACATCCCATCTCTCCACCCTTGTAGCTGGTATTGGAGCTTCCATGTCCCCCTCTTCTTCCATGGTGGATGATAGCCACAGTCCTAAATTAGACTTGGATTTGTCTCACCACCTCACTGACATCTAATTTGATGCCATAGGTAATCAGGCATAGTCTCATCTTCCTTCTGTCAGCAGGCTGAGATTGTGCTCATTTGTCCCCTGAAAGGGAAATCACAGGGATCAGTGACTGTTTGTCTGAATGGGGCATTTGCTTCATCTGCACAGGGTAGTGTTGTTGTTTTGCTTTGTCTCAATAGTCATGTCTCATCACTTACTTCCTCTTTTTTTTGACTAGCTACTCTCCTCTCATTTCAGGTCTTTTGACTTCCTGCCCTTGTGTGTTTTCTGTCAGTTCAAGTGTCTGCCTGCCCTTGATTGTTTCCACCTGTTCACACACTGGTGCACTGTGAGAAATCATCAGGTGTACTGTGGAAGATTATCCACCTTTACCTGAATGGTACTCGAAGCAAGCGGTGTGTAGTGACAGGCAGAACAATGAAATATTCTACTACTAGAGGGCATTTGAACATCCCATGCCATCTGCTAGACATGTCATGCTAAATACAAAATCATGCTTCAAGTGAGACAGTGCACGTAATAGTGATGGATAAATATTTGAAAAGAAAAAGCGCTCAATCTGGCTTGGATCTTGGAGAAAAGTACAACTCAGATGAACAATGAGGACTGAAGTGGCAAACTGAGTGTTTGCACCGATGGAGCAACTGCATGCTCAGATGCACCAAAGAATTTGTAAACAGAGTGAAAGAGAACATCCAGATCTTACTGTGACGCATTGTTTTCTGCACCGGGAAGTGCTCTTTGCCAAGACATCACCAGCTATTACCAGCTCCTTTACTGGAAGATGTTGTGTGCATGATTAACTTTGTGAAGACAAGACCTATATAACGCCACGTTCCCATCACTGTATGAGGAAATGGGAGCAGAGTATGAAGTGTTATTACTCCACACAGAGGTCCGGTGGCTGTTTCATTGCATAATTTTAGCCCATGTGTATGAGCTGTGGGAGGAAGTGTTTTTGGCAAATGAGAAGTATGATGGTGCTAAGTTGCGCTCAAGTGACGAGTGATACATTTCAACATCTAAATGACATATGAAGGCAAAGCCGAAATGAAAATCTGTACAGATAAGATAAAGGGATTTCGTTCAAAGGTGCAGCTCTGGAAACAACACGTGGAAAGTGCCAACCTTGACATGTTCCCACACACCCAGAAATGTCAACAACAACCTGTCAACAGTGCTGTACTGTATGACAGGTAAAAATCTGCAAATTCTTGAGCAGAAGTTGGCATATCCCTTCCCATCACTTTCCAATGATTGCCTTGACTGGGTTAGGAACCCATGTAGCTCAACTGCAGTTGGAAAGGATATGACTTTGACTTTGCAGGAGCAGGAAGAAATAACTGAACTGTGAGAAAATCGTGGTCTAAAGCTGTGCTTTGATTATTTACCTTTGGACAGTTTTTGGCTAACTGGTGCCAAGGAGTTCCCCATTCAGGCAAACAAAGCTATTTTAGCTCTCCTCCCTTTCTCCAAAACCTATCTATGCAAGCTGGGTTTTTTAAGCATGACTGCTGTAAAGATGATAAAAAGAGAGCGACTCAGAGCTGTGAGCAAAGCTCGTGTGTGTCTCTCTTCAAATCCTCCAAGAATAACAGCTTTGTGTTCAACTAAAAGGGCCTAGATTTCACACTGAGCAAGTAAATTGTGACTCAATTTTCATTATATATACTTTCTGCAACATTTTTGTTTTGTGGTATGCCATGTGATTTTTCTAATGTAAAACATGTGCCGTGGCTCAAAAAGAGGTTGGGAAACACTGTTCTAGTGTTCAGTGTCTCTCTCCAGAGCCAGTGGAAATCACCACTGTTCAGCGGCCATTCCCTGCTGTAACCAGCTTGCTCATCTCCAGAAATCACCTGCCATGTCTTGTTTTGCCACCTCAGTTATCGTTAAAGTTTGTTTACTGTTGATCCCTTGGTGTCTGTCTCTGCCTCAGTTGGTCCAATGCAAAACCCAGGACAACATGAGGTCCCTTAGCCCTTTTCCACAAGGGCAGTTCTAGGGCCAGTTCGGAGCTGGTGCTTAATCTCGAACCAGTTCTTCCCGTTTCAACCATCCAAGAACTGGCTCTCGGCCCAGAAAACTGGTTCCATAACTCTGTTTTTTTTTTGTTGTTTTTTTTTTTGGTGCAATAACTTCATTCTATGGTGCAGTAACCTCATTCTCAACCATGGTGCAATAATGTTAACTTATATTCCATACAAAGTCATATTCAGCTCTTTATATTGATTTATATCATTTATAATATAATTTTTTCAAGAATCAAGAATATTTATTGTCATCGTGTTTTCACATAATTAAATTAAGACTGGTGACTTCCAGCTTTAAATATAAATATATGTAAAAAATATGTAATATATACATAAATATCTAAAGGTTTATAGTTGCATTTATCATTTCATTTTTACCTTGTGAGAAGCTGTCCTGTTCTTTGTATTCTGTGTATGTACAGTGAAATTCTTTGTATGGGTACATATACCTGGCCAATAAAACTGATTCTGATTCTATTATGTTTTCCTTTTACTTTTTGTACTCATCTATACTAATTTATGTTATTGTGCTGCTGCAACAATTAAAAATGGGGATCAATAAAAGTGTATCTGATCTTTTTGTGTGCGTGTGTGTATTAGGCAGCATGCTGCAAGACATAAAACAGCACCTCTGTAGCTTCATATGACAGAACTGAATAGGACAATATCGTTTATTGGATTCTCACTGCCCATTCATAACATACTATAAAATCTCATACGATATATGCTAAAGTACTGTACTAAACAGTCACTCCTTGATTATTTTGTCCAGAATAGGTCTGGCAGTTGTGATAATGGAAATGAGTGTATGTTTCTTCACTGCCACCAAATGGCCATATTAGCGTACTACAACACTACCCTTAAGTAGATGCTTTCAGCTCTTCTAGAAGAAAAGTTCACAATTCAGTTGATTGTGTGTTTGGCATTTCCAAACAAACTTGCAGTTATTTGTCAGTCAATTAAAAGTAACCTTTTGAAGGAGGATTTGCCTAGAGGTCTTGTGGTTCCACTCCATGCAAGTAATCATGTGCATCCAATAGGGGCAACTTATTTGTATATGGGCCATTCTACCAAATTCGTGCAAATTGCTGTCCCACAATAAAAAAAAAAAACTATTTAACAAAACAATTAAGAATTCAGACCTTCAATATTTTCTAAGATTATGTTATGATGTAGTTAAACAGACAACAAGACTGTAACTAGAAAATAATTAAGCTAAACATATACAAAATCATCATTTATGCTTTCTATTGGGAAGTAGTTGTCCCTATCTCTAAGCCCTAAATTTCAATCCATGAAAATAATACTTAAAAGAAATTTGTCATTTTTGTCAACAGAATGTAAAATATTTAGATTCATTTTGAGATTTTTTTTTTTAAATTACAAAACATGCTTAAAAAAATGCTGTCCCACACTTTTATGTCACAACCGTAACACAAGTTGTTTTACCACGTGGGTGGAGCCTGGTTTTAGCCACACACCAGGAAGTGACACAGCATCCCTGTCACTCATGGCAGCATGGTGAGTGATTACCTCTCATCATTTTTGAGTAAATGTGTTCCAACGTTTGAAAATCAGCATGTTACATTAAAAACCATCACAACCGTAACATAACGTAACGTTACGGTTGTGAAGACATGTTCCACATATGTAAGGCAATGTTTGATCATTATTATTACATTATACTCTTAAAACATCCATCCATCCATCCATTTTCTAACCCACTTTATCCTGCATTCAGGGTCACGGGGCTATCTTAGGGCGAGAGGCAGGGTACAACCTGGACTGGTCCCAGTCAGTCACAGGTCCACATTGAAGACATACAACCATTCATGCTCACATTCACACCCTATGGACAATTTAGATTCGCCAATTAACCTGCATGTCTTTGGATTGTGGGAGGAAGCCGGAGAACCCAGAGAGAACCACACAGACACAGGGAGAACTCCACACAGAAGGGCCTCAACCGCGAATCTCAGAGTGCTAAATAATGTATGATGTGATAAAACATGAAGATAATGCTGATTTATATTTGACATTATATATAAATTGAGAGAAAGCAAGCAGCAATTCCAAAAGAACATAAAGAGAGTGGAGCAAAGAGGGTGAGAGAATACAGAAAAAGATTGAGGGAAGACCCAGAGAAGCACGAAGAATATTTAAAGAAGGAAAGAGAAGTAAAGAAAAAAAATGAAAGGAAGAAGGAAAGGTCAAATCTATCAGTGATTTGTCTGACAGGGAGCAAAGGAAGGCCATAAGATCATGGCAAAAGAGACAGCAACATCACAGGGTATTGGTGAGAAGTCAAAGAGAGATGGAGAGATTGTGAACGGCTTCTACGTCACCTCCCTCTGCCATGTCTTCTCCCACACCTCCCCACCTTCCACACACTTCTAGCGTAACTAATAAAGAAAATAAAGTGCTATGTTGAAGTAATGTAAAATAAGTAATGTAAAATAAAGAATAATAATAAAGAAAATAACTCTCTTCAAGAGTAAATGACCTCATTTTATTGATTATAAACATTTGTGTTTGTAAAATTCACATTGTAAGGCAGGTTATGAGTTAATATTAAGCGATAAGGTTGAGGGGATATAATACAACCTTACAAACAAAATACTGTGGTCACGACCAAAACAGTGCGGTCACTACCGTAACACTGTGTTAAAAAAATAAAATAAGAATTGAGTCATTAAATAACATTTTATGATAATGATTGGTAAAATGTACATTCAATGTAATAACTAATTCATTCTGAGATCTCTATGATCAGTGTAATTCATTTTACAAAAAAGATTGCATTTAAATTTTGATGAGTCTTAGAAAATAAACTTTGGAATTTTTTTTTAAAAAATCATTTTAATTGATTTAGCTGTAAAACCCTTCATAATAAATTACTAAAATTATTCTTTAGAGGGTGTATGGACACACAATATTAACAGATTCATATAATGGTTTTCATTGCAGTCCGTGGCTGTGTTATGGTAGTGACACATTTCAGGAGCGGAAAAACATTTCAAGGAGAAGCAGATATTAAGATATGAAATTTGACTGCGTCTTTAAAAGATATGTACCATAGAAATGTGGCACAATATATTTATGGACAAGGTTTTTGGAAAAAAACAACTTTTGAAAATATGTTTTGAACTCTGGACTTTGCACGAGTTCGGTAGAATGCCCCATATACATACATATATACAGTCATCCTCAAAATTATTCATACCCTTGCTAAATCTTGTGATTTTTGCATTTAGTGATGAAATGAATGCATGTTTTCAAATTTATGTATCAGTTATATGTGACCAACAATTGAAAGAATGACAACAATACAAAATTCAAAAAAATATTTATTTCTGGGGTATTTTATTATTGGAATCCCAAAAAATGCCATGTTCAAAATTATTCATACCCTAATCCATTGTCTTTATTTAATAGTCAATAGCATAGCCCTTATTCTTTATGACTGCTTCCAGACGATTCTTGTACGTGTCCACAAGCTTCCTGCATGTCTCCTGTGGGATGTTGGCCCACTCTTCCTTGGCGAATGCCTCAAGCTG
>JBAJHX010000035.1:130943-202019 GCA_037176925.1 Amniataba percoides
ATTAGATGTTCAGTCCAGTTTTTGATAGTGGACAGAGCTCACACATCTCCCTACCTGAGAGGTTTGATTTTCTTTTAGCTGTTTTTGTAGTAAGGTTCCTGCGATATTCAACTTGTTTTTATCAGTTAAAAAAAAGTAAAGGAATTGTGATTATTCTTCTGTCTGGCAGAACAGAAAGAGAGTAAAGGTGATTAAATGAGGAGATTAGATGTTCAGTCCAGTTTTTGATAGTGGACAGAGCTCACACATCTCCCTACCTGAGAGGTTTGATTTTCTTTTATCTGTTTTTGTAGTAAGGTTCCTGCGATATTCAACTTGTTTTTATCAGCTAAAAAAAAGTAAAGGAATTGTGATTATTCTTCTGTCTGGCATCTAGCTCTTACTTTCTTGACTTTTACATTAACAAAGGCTGGTGTACTGATGTCAAAGAAGTGATGTTAAAGAAATCATGCAGCGCTCACCAAGAGTCTCTTTTTATAAACTGCAAACCTTTTTATTCACCATGGGAGTTTTTCTTTTTCATTCTGGTTGGAGTCGACATCTACGTCCATCTTCACGCCTGTGTTACTGAAGCCTAACAACACCTGGCTGGCCAGATAATAGTCCTGGACCAGCAACATCCAAATTCCCTGCTCATAGTTTCGGGGGACCTCAACAGTAGTAACAGAGTAAATGTCAGCCATGAGCTACCAAAATACACACAGCATATTAAGTGTCCCACCATGGATTCAAACATCCTGGACCACTGTTACACTATACCTATTGCTCAGTTCCCTGGGTGGCATTGGGACTCTCTGATCACTGACTGGTCCACCTCATCCCAACCTATAAGCAGAAACTAAAATCACTGGACTGTGATGGAGATGAATCACAGAGGGAAAGCTGCAGTTACAGGCCTACACAGATTGGAGTGTTTTTGACCTGGATGATCTTACTGACATTGTGACATCAGTTTTTGTGAGGATGTGTGTGTGTCAACTAAACCTTCCTCACCTACAATAACAACAAACCCTGGCTATAACCAGAGCTCAGGCAGCTTTACCATGCTGAAGTGGAGACCCAAATGTTGAACTCCTAAAGTCCGCAGATGACATAACTGTCATCGGCCTCATGCCCATGTTGTGTCTGCATACAGGAACAGCCGCCCTCTGGTGTGGTCAGAACAACCTGGATATGAACACACTCAAAACCATGGAGATGACAGTAGACTTCAGAAGGAGCCGCCAACACTCCTGCTTCTATCCATACTAATTACATGGTTGGAGTCCACAGTCTACCAGGACCTAGAGTCCAACATTGACACCATAAGGGAGAAGGCCCAGCAGAAGATGTGCTTCCTGCGCCAACTCGGGGAGTTCAACCTTCTTCAGGAGCTGCTGATTCAGTTTTACACACCCATTATCCAGTCTGTCCTCCGTACATCCATCACTGTGTGGTTTGGATTTGGAACCAAACAGGACAGGAACAGACGACAACGTACAGTCAGATCCGCAGAGAAAATAATCAGTGTGAGCCTGGACTTATGTGTGTCCAGTGTCAGGATCCAGTGACGTCATCTGTATTATAGATTTCCATCTATAATATATCTACTATATCACAGTATAATATATTTTAATGTTTTCTATTACACAGTTTATAACATGTAAATAGCTCCACTGACAAACACAATCCATGCTTGTTGTATATACTGTACATAATACACTGTCACACCCACCTGCCTGCCTGTTGCATTCTGTTCATACACTTGTACATAGTGGTTTAATTTATGTTTGACTTATGTTTATTCTTCCACATCTGAGGAGCTGTTATTTTATGTTTATTTTATTAATATTTTTCTACTGTTTGTGCTGCTGATGTCTGTTCTTCGTATTCTGTGTGCACTGAAAGAGTGCTGAGAAACTGGAGTCAAATTTCTATAGCATACATATACCTGACCCATAAAACTGATTCTGAATGACTTTCTCTGGAGCAGTAGTGATAAATGGCAGAATTGATTTTAATGATGATGCAAGTGTTAAGATTTGTTCCCACAACTTTTCCCACAAACTCATGTTTGTCCCTCTCTGTCTGTTTTTTTCTGGTAAAAAAGGTGTCTGGCTCTGAGTCATCAGTCTTGGCCCAACATAAGCATCTGTTTTTACAGAAACTAGAGGAATTTGAGACCACAAACAAAACTCTGCGGACCCTTCTCAGAGAGCAGCACCAATTCCAGGTACTGTGTGTTATGAACACTTTATAACTTGATACATAATAAACTCTAGTCTAGTCTTTTGGATGTGCATGCTGAATAATTTTCTGTGTATATTTTTTATGTTATCACTCACAAATACATTTCTTCCCATCTTCAAATAGAAGTGTCATTAAGGGAAGAAATACATAACTACGTAACTAGATTTCTGGATAAAAACAGGCAAGGAACTTTAGTACAAAGAAAAAGAGTTTGGACTGGGTAGTTTGTGAAAATTAAGACAAAGGCCTGATTCTGGTCCCAATCAGCATGATGCACATTATGGTTCCAATATCGATGTAAGCTCCTGATTTTCAGGTGTGGGGATAAAGGATTTGAAGGAATACAAACTATGCACACTAATAAGAAATAAGAAGTGATTCATAATTACATAATAGCACTAAAGTATAACTTCTTGCCACTGGTGTGGCATGTTACATACTGGGTGAATTTGGGCAGAGAGGAGGATGGAGAGGCATGCTTGAAGTCTCCAGAGATGAGGAGGAGGGCGTCAGGGTGCTGTATCTACAACCTGCTCACTACTGAGGGCAGGACGTCACAGGCTGCATCGGCGTTAGCAGAGGGGGGGGTGTACACTACCACTGCGAGGGCATGTGTGAACTCCCTCTGCATTTAGTAAGGCCTCATGCTGACGGCCAACAGTTCAGTGTCCTTACAGCAGTGCTGCTTCTTGACAGCGATGTGCCCGGAGTTACACCATCTATCATTCACAAGCACTGCCAGCCCTCCTTCTTTCCTCTTACCGCTCTCCTTGCTTCTGTGAATCCATCCAGTTCTGCAGTCGTGTCTGGAGTTAGCGCAGTTATCCATGTCTCCGTAAACAGCAGGAGGCTGCACTCCTGATACCCCTGTGTCCCCTTTTCGCAGGGAACATCGGGTAACTCCACAGGTAGCACCGCTGTGCTCTGCAGAGCTAACAGCTGGTCCCTGCTGTAAACAATGGAGCCATGGCTCTGCGTAAGGTCTGCGGACACAGATGAAGAAAGTGCAAAAATAAGTAGAGCCACCAGCGCAAACTCTACAAGTCTAGCGTGCATGATGAAAATGAAATAAAAAAACACATAAATAGTTAGAAGACTGAAGTAGTAAAGAAAACGTAAAGAAGAGCTCAACGGTGAGCAGGAGCTGCTGTTACAGGCTGCCTCGTGCGGTGCCGGAAGATAATAAGGTGATGAAGATGTGGATGGGAGACAAGGTAGAAGGGCAAGAAATCCTGCCTTTCAGCTAGATGCGGTCGCAGAGGTCAGTGCTGGCCTTTTGGCAAGTCAGGGCATTTTGTTAGGAAATGTCTGGCCCAACTACAGTAGATGCACAACCCCAAGTGCATCTGCTGGTGATGTTCCTCTGGGGGTTACTCCCCACTGAATGATGCTGGTGTCCCTAGACTCTGTGGGTACCCTCCATCTGTCCTCCGGGTCCACAGGATGGTGGCGGTTCTCCGCTGCCAACAGAACATAGGAGGTCTTGGAGGCACAACTGAGACAATAAAGTTTTCTGAGCAGATGGGCAGAGTGAGGGTCTCTAAGTCTTATCGATCTCTCCTTATGTCTGTCCCACAACTGGTTTTCTCACCTAATTTGAGTTGTTTGAAGCTGGTGGATTTGTGCTGTGCAGCCAGTTCATCCTTAATTTTATTAGATAAACCCTGCAGAAAACCCCTTTAAGGTTGATTGATACCAGGAATACTTGGCTGCAAATATATACATCTAGTGCATACTCAGTGAGTGAGCTGAGACTCTGGCAGAGGCTAAAAAGACGGCTCACTTCCTTAACCTATACATAGTCATCAAAAACTCTGCGCATCTCTTCAGGGAATTGTGAGAAAGAGCTAAGCACAGGGTTACACAGGCAGTGGTCATGTTGGCAGACCGAGGCGGTCATTGCAGACTTCTCTGTAGTTGAGCAGGTGAAGCATGCTGAGCAGAGGAGAGCACCTGGCAGGTGATGGGTGCGAGATACAGAGCTGTGATGACACAAGAGACAACAATGAAAAACAAAGGAGATCACAGGAGAGAGGTACATTCAAGACAGCTATGGCACTATTAGTTGTGGCAGAATTATCGGGCAATGAAGTGGAGTATTGACCAGGTTTATATAGGGCATGAGTGAAGATAGGAGAAAGGGTCAGTCACAACTCTGTGCCTTCCCCGCAGTGGAGAGAAAAAACAGAGGGGGGAAAAAAGGGGAGAAAAAGAAAAACTCATAAAGAAAACCCCCACAGAGACCCAGACCATAACATGTAGCTCCCTTTGCTGCCAACTACTGGTAGATTGCAGTGTTGGTTGTGCTTGCATCAGGCAAGCCCTTGCATCATGCTGAAAGAATGTATGTTGACATTGTTGAATGCTGGACCGCACCCTCTAGAGCATATGTTTTATGTGGCTGTGAGAGAGCTAGATCTTACTGCTGTCTAATGGTTAAATTTACAGCTATAACCCCCTCAAAGTACTGTAAATATTCACATATATATATAATATGATTAACATGAACAATCATGATTTTGATGTATAGAAAAGTAGTGGGCTAAGGGCTAATGTTTAGTCTACTGTCCACTCCTCTCCAGCAGCGGTCTGTTCCAGTCGGTGCTGTTATTTCACCCGGTGGGACCAGCAAGTCCCAGTGTCTGTTTTCCTTTTTTAATCTGAAAAATGACCCCAAGCAGACCACAATAAATAAATACACAAGCACAGTATAAGGTTGCAGCACATATGTTATTAAGTTTCAACATTATATTGTGAGTTTTTTTGTTCTGACGTGCATAGTAAGAACTAAGTAAGTACTAAGTAAGTAATAACTATTAAAACAAAGCAGCACTAAGGCATGGTAGATCCGATAAAATCCTCTTTATCTCAGACAGCTTCTGGTGACTGCAGGGGTAAATCATCTTATATGATTGATTTAACCAATAATCACCTTATACCACTGTTGTACTGCATTAACAATTGCCATCAACGTGACGTGAGAATGACAAGCCAGCTCCACCAAACATGCTCATAGTCCAGTGGTTCTCAATTATTTTCTGTCATGTCATTTTCTGGCAGTTCAGAGCTGGATACGTGAGTTAAGCTACATTCAAGTGCAACAGCCTGATAATATTTAGGATGCTGGGTTTAAATGGCTTCATTTGGTTTCAGAACAAAAGAGCTATTCTATCTCAGCCATTTTGATTGGTCTGATGCTTTATGTTCATGGACAGGATTCCTAACACAAGGCAGCAGCTACATTTTTTATATCTACTGGGGTTGGAACCCATATGCAATTTGCCAGTGAGGGACAGCTCATTGGTGCTCTTCAGATGGGATGAAATTATTCTGTATTTCTCTTGTGTGCATCTTGGCTCCACAGTCTTTACATCAACCACAGTCAACTATACACGAGGAAATACGTTTTTTATAGAAATAGTAACACTGCAATAATACTGCTTACTGTACTGCTTAATACTGTAATACTGCTTGTTTGTTTGGAGGTCAAATCAAGGGAGATTGGTCCAGTTGAGTTAAAACAAAACCTGTCTTGTAACAGAGGACTGTGGATCACTTCAGGGAAGATTCAGTTTTTGTCAATAATATATACATAGATTATTCTTCATTTATGTATCAGTACAGTTCAAGAACAATATACAGTAAATGTTTATCACAGTGGCTAACTTTAATGTGTGTTGGTGGATTGTTTTTGAGTAGACCGTATCAATCCGACTGTCAAAGGAGAAGGATGCGTTACTTAAGAGACTGACGGACACAGAGACAGAAAATGCTGTGAGTTAAATGGCTGCTTATTAAATCTTCTTTATCTCATTTTGATTACACCAAATGTTTTGTCTTTTATCTATTTTTTCTTTCATTTGACAAGCACCATATTTTACCTCTGTATTGTGTGAAAAAGAACAAAGCACATCTAGTTCTCCATCTTTGTATTAAGTGCCCTCTGTAAATAATGCTCAACTCTTTCTTCCCTTTACAGTGTCTTGTAGTGAAACTTCAAAAGAAAGACAGAGAGGTTAACCAGCTCTCAAAACTTCTTGATACTGAAAAGGTAAATACATCCATCACTATTTGTGTAACTGTGAAGCTATCTCGGGCATTATCTTACTGAATTGTTTATTCTTTTAGTTATGTAGATAAAAGCAGTATACATATTTTTTCCAAATTCACATTATTCTGAATTTTGTGAATGCAGGACAATGCTAAGAGTACAGCTGATTGGCTAAAGAGTCTGGAATCAGCAAGAGCTCATTTACAAGGACAACTCCGCAATAAAGAGGCTAAGAACAACCGGATAACAGTGCAGATAAAGGTTTGTCATTGTAATCTTTCTTTACAAATGGAAAGCACAAAACAAAACACAGAACCCAGATGTAATCCTTGGTTGTGTTTTTTCCATTGGTTCAGAACCTGGAACGAGCAGCCAGCCAGCAGAATGCAGAGACTGAGCATCTGACAGAGCAGTTGGTGATGCTGAAGCAGCAGGCTAGTGCAGATCGCGAGGCTCTAAAACGAGTCACACGGGCTCAGAAACAACGGGCTGAATGCAGCGAGGGTACTGCAGGCCAATTGAGTGTCCAGCTGCTAGACATGGTAGGATTATGTCACAGAGCAGGGAGGCTGTTCTCAAAAAGCTCTTGATTGGCATTATTCTTAACATCAGGTAGTTTTGTTAGTAAGTAGAATACTGGTCATAAAGGAATGACCAGTAGTGAACTGCTCTTTTATTCCTCTTGGCATTGGCTGTTTCTTTCCATTTACCTTTAAAGAAAGCTTCAAGCCCCATCACACAGAACCTCACCTCTTTTGCATTGTTATCTCTAACAAAATCAAGTAAAGGTATTCCACTGTGGCAATTAAGTTGGCTTTAAATCATTTTTAAAAGGAGAAGCAGGTGGCCGATGCACTGACAGCAGCCAAGACCTGGCAAAGTTGCCATGCCCAAGAAGTCAAAGAGAAGAGTAAACTGGAGATTGAACTGTCACTGCTGAACAGGTAACTGAAACTAACTTGAAATTTGTTTGGTAATCTAACACTATGAGTGTAGGGTTTTGCACACATTTAAGTTTTCATGGAGGATCTATGAAAACAAATAGGTAAATAATGGCATACAAAAGAGTGATAACTTGGGTAACAGTATTGTATTCAAATTGACGTGTCCTCAGAAGTGATAGCTTGACTGACATCTATTCACTGTCAACATTAAACTTAAACTTACCTATATATATGCCCAATATTCCCAATTTCATACCATGTACCACAACAATTAAGTACATTTATGTGTGTGTGTATGTGTGAGCCAAATGAGGTTAAAGGTTTAAACTGGACAAATGTGCTGTTCATGAGAAGGTATGTATTACTGATATTTGATTGTTTGTTGTCATTAGTGGTAAACATGGAGGATCATCTAGGCAGAGCTGTACTGTGACTGGGACAGAGATAAAGGAAGAATGGTCCATTTTCATTTCATTGGGCAACTTTGGAAGCAAAGTGGAGCAGTTCTGAATGAATTGTTTAGTTACTCTTTTGTAAAAAAGTAAAACTAAAATACATATGAATAACAAGGTTTACTAAGGTTTATTTTAATTACAGTTACATACAGTACAGTAGGCCCAGAAATATTTGGACAGTAACACAATCTTCACGATTTGGGCTCTGTGGGCCACCACATTGGATTTGAAATGACAACAAAGATGCAACACTTTGCACGTTTGCAGGAAATCACTGCCTGATATGTGGAACCCTTGGAAATCACCAAATACTGAATTATCTACTTTGTGATGTTTTGTAAGACCTTTACTGCAGCTGTCTTCAGTTGTTGTCTGTTTATGGGTCTTTCTGTCTTAAGTTTTGTCTGGAGCAATTGAAATGCATGCTTGATTGGGTTGAGATTTAGTGTTTGACTGCACCATTGCAAAGGGGTTGGTGGAAGTGCCGTCCAATCAGCTTTGCTGCATTTGGCTGAGTCTTAGAAGAAGGTATATCCCTATGCACTTCAGAATTCATCCGGCTGCTTCTGTCTTCCGTCAGATCATCAATAAACACTAGTGACCCTGTGCCATTGGAAGCCATGCATGCCCATGCCATCACACTGCTTCCACAAATTTTACAGAAGCTGTGGTGTGCTTTGGATTATTAGCTGTTCCAATTCTTCTCCATACCTTCTTCTTCCCATCATCCTGGCACAGGTAATCTATGCCCCTTTTTCACTTGTGCCTACTCGGCTCGCCTCAGCTTGGCTCAACTCGCCTCGGTTTGTGCGTGTTTCCACTACGCTTTAGTACCTGGTACCAAGTACTTTCGTAGTACCTGCTCGGCCAGGGTTCCTAGCGAGCTGAGTGGGGCCGAAAATGTGACTTTGGCAGATGGCCAGCCGCTGATTGGCCAGAGCGTGATGCGTCAGGAGCACAACTCATAAGAATCAACTGCGGAATTTTTAAAACAATAACAACTATGAACGCGATCAGAGATCGCTGCACAGAAAACAAACTGTGGAGTAACGACAAGGTGCAGACGTTTCTTTGTGTTTGTTTGTTTCTCTCTGGTGGCCTCCGTTGTTGTTTCGTGTTTGTCTTCCACAACAAAAGATATCGCTGGAGTTTCAGATCATCTTGCTATGACAACTCCACCCACGCTGAGGTGGTACTGTATTGTAATGGAAAAGCAGTAGAGGCAAGGCGAGGCGAGCTGAGTTGGTACTATTGGGTACTAGTGGAAGAGCGGCAGTCTCATCAGTACAAAGAATGCTGTTCCAGATCTGGGCTGCTTCTTCACATGTTTTTTGGCAGTGTCTAATCTGGCCTTTCTGTTTTTAAGGCTGAAAAATGGTTTCTTCCTGGAGAGTGTTCTTCACTTAGGTGGATGTTGTGAAGGTATTTCTCTTCACCATGGAAAGGATCCTGCAGTCACCCACCACTTTGTCTTCTGTGGATATCCAGGCCAGGCCTGAGTTCCCAAGCTGACCAGTGCACTCTTTTCTTCTTAGAAAGTTCTTCTATCTCTCTGATGGACTTTTTTTGCATGTTGTGTGTTCACAGCAACAGTTTCCAAATGCAAATGCAACTCCAAACCTTTTAACTGCTTAATTAGTAACAGGTTAACAAAGGAAGACCCCATGCAGCCTTCTGAGTCAATTGTCCAAATAATTTTTTGTCTCTTGAATTAGAGGCAACCATATTTTAAAGAGCTGTAATTATTAAACCCTTCCTCCAATACAGATGTGAATATGCTCAAATTGCAGCTGAGAATCTGCACTTTAAGCCCATATTGACTATCCTGGATTTTTTTTCTAAACAGCTAAATAACAAAACGTGTCACTGTACAAATATTTCTGGGCCTCGCTCTATTTTGTATTTTTATTTATTAAAGTAATTCCAGTAGTGTAGTGATATTGCTCATGATTATTAGAATTCATTATGATTGTTAAGTGAAATTAGTATTTTTCTCCTTCTGGACAAAGTCGCATTATTTGCACATGGACCTGGATCACACATAAGTTTTGTTCATACCTAAGAGGAAATTATAAATGTAAGATATTTTCTAAATGTGACATGTTCTCTTAAATTACTCATATGTACCAGTGGTTCTTTTTTAAACTGTACCTTCATTCTAAAAGTTCGTACTACGGTAAAGTGCTGCTAACTCTGGCTCAAAAATCTATCATTTTGGTCATATAAATGAAGTCACAGCTATTGTGTAATGTGATGCAGCCATACAGGAGGGCTGAAGGAGCAGCTGCATAGTACAGAAGATAAGAGCAGAGTGGACAGAGAAGACCTGCTCAATCATCTGCATAGACTGACCACAGAGAACACTGCTGCCAAAGTGGAAAACCATTCACTCAAGGTGAAAAACAGAAGGCTGTAATTCACTCTACAATTACAATTCATTTACTGATCAGTTTTTTTTCACATTTGCTATTCTTTTGTGTCTCATATATTTCCCATTACCCCCATTTTTTACTTGAATAGACTATCATTGCATACTTATATGATACTTAAATTACAGTAGTTGATTTAATAACTGATGGCACATATCTGAAGCTGTGTGTTGATGTCAGGCGTTAGCATCTGCAGTGGAGGAGAAGCTGACCATGTCACAGTCAGAGCTCCAACAGGTCAAATCTTCCATTAAACAGTATAAAAGCCTGCTGGACAGCTATATGATCCAGGTATGTGAAACATACTATACTACTAGTTACTACTGCTAATGTTCATGAAAAGTTTGATTTCATTTTTTTTCTGTTAATCATTGCTGCACAGGTTGGAAAAACGCAAGCTGAGGCAGATGAGTACTGTGCTCAGCTGGCTCTAATGGAATGGAAAGCTCAGGTGGTGCGGGGGAAGCTGGAGCAGGAGATAGAGGAAGTGCGCAGGAAACTGCTGGGGCAGCTGGTGGAGCTAGAACCTCTTCCCAAAGCCTTACAACTCTCCGAACTGCAGCTGCAGGAGGCTCAGAACAGGGAACACAGTCGAGAGAGATGCAACTTGGAGCTTAGCACAACCTTGGCCGGTCTTTACATGAAGGTCACAGCAATCCTGTGCATGGCATATCAAGTTAACATTACAAAATAACATCATCAGGCCAAAAATTGCTCATTTGAAAATATTACTATGTTGATTCTCAGAAAACAAAGCCAAATTTGAACAATGGCCTACCTACTGAACTTTGCTTTTTAATGTGTAACATCAGATCAGATTTGACACAAAAATGGCTATTTCAATGCTTATGGTGTAAAATAAAGTTATTTTGTGGAACAATGTAGAATATAAGGACATGTAAGGATACTATGTTTTGATTTTTTTTATTTCAGCAGCACTCAAAACAAAATTGATACGTAACAGAAGCCACTATTATGCTCAAACAAATTTCCTGGGGTGGGCTTTTGCCAATTAATGTATTTCAACTACTGCCAACTATTTCAAGTACCATATCAGTCTTGCTAAAAATGTATTGTCAGACAACACAGGTCATCTAATAAAGGACTTTACTTATGTTATGTTAGATGGAGACCCAGGGTAGCCAAATGGAACTTCTAAGAAAGAAGAACAAGGTGCTACTGGACGAAAACAGGCAGCTTCTGCAGGTAGTGGAGAGCTTGGAAAGGTCAGTCACCTCTTTGTGGTGTGTGTCTGCTATATCTACTTTGGAAACCTCTTTTCCAAATTATATGGCACATCTTTCATATGAAGGCCTGCAAGTGTTCAGCCCTCCTATTTACGCTATTTGACTATTACTCATTTGCAGAGATTTGTGTTGGGAAAGGCTATACACAGCATATACCTCACAGTACCATCCACAAAAGTTTAAGCATAGTTTGTAAAAAACTAAATAAACCATCTTAATGATATGAGTCAGGTAACTGGTCAACTGTTTTTTCTAACTGTTGTTGATGTTCTTGTGTCATCTTGCAGAAAGCTGGAGGAGACTGGCAGTCAGAACAACAACTTGCTAGCTGTCATTGCCAAACAGGAAGACGCCATCCACACCAATCAACTCTGTCTGGAAGAAAAAATGAAAAAATGTTCCCTATTGAGTCAAAAGTTAGAGGAGGCTGTGGATGATGCTCACCAACAGGTCTGAAACTGATATCAGCTGAAATATTGGTCAGGGTGTATAATTAATCCTTACAGTAGTAGATCATGATCAATACTGCATCAGAAGACACAACAACTTTTAAACCATATATGACTCAACTGAGTAAGGGGGAGAGGTTTAGAATCAAAAACATCTCTTACTTGGGGAAAAGAATTTAGTACACAGGCAATCATTTAGTATGCAGACAGACAAAATCCAACAGGGATAAAAATAAAAGGCATAATGGAATGCTTGACATGAGGTACAAAGATAAACTAGTACTGGCAGGTAAATATAAATGAATATTTATAAGTACCATAAGTTTTCATATAAATAATGTATAAATACATGAAGGGACACTGAAGAGAAACTGATTAATCAGATTAATCAGGGTATGGCAAGTACACACAGCTGGCAAACCCATAGGGCCAGGAAGTGTCAGAAATGAAAAGAGAAATAAGTATACAAAATAAAACGGAACAGTGCATTAACTAACTGAATACTGACAATAACATCACTAGTGCAGAGGATGGGACAAAACATAAGGATAAGGATGCAAAAGGATATATCAGTTGTTTGTGTCCTTGTTACTCATCAATTGAGTCCAATATGTCACATTTATTTTGAGATATCAGAGACCAAAGAACATGCTGCCACCAAAGAACACTCCACTCTTTCCAAGATTTTGGAACTAGAGACCGAACTTAACAGGACTGCCTCAGACATAAACCAACTGCGACGCAGCAGAGAAGAGGTAAAGATCTCCACTATTAGTTTAGTCAAATTCATTTGTATGTGTGAGCTGTGTCATAACTCTGTAAGGTGTGTATTTATGATATTCAGCTGGAAGGATGGTACCAAAGCCAACTACAGGATGTGATGGATCGTCTGGAGCAGTCAGATAGCACCAACCGGAGCTTGCAGAACTACGTCCAGTTTCTCAAAGCCTCATATGCCATTGTGCTTGAAGACTTTCCCCTCAGCAGCTCACTGCCTGCCCCCTCACCCATCTGACAAGCCTTGCTTGATTCATACCACTGAATGGAGAGCAACAAAATACTGTGTATTGGATGATAGTGAGAAATTTTCTATTTAAGACGTATGTAAAGACGTATATAGACATTAATTAGATGATACATAAAAAAACTGTAAAATCAAATGTCATTGGATTACATTAAGCATTAACCTTAAGAGAGATCCTTCTGTAATATTAAAGCCTCTAAATGTATGATTTAAAATACAATTTAGTGACTCTAAAAAACACTGTAACAGACAGCAATGGCTATTGTAGTACACCTCTTGCCACCACTGCCACCACCCCATGAACTAGAATAAGACCCAGAATAGTTTGAAAAACTCTATAATCAGAAGCAAACTACTCATGGGGGCTTTTAATTAAGGCATTTGTTGAGGCTGACCAGATTGATAGTCACCTCTAACAGGCATTTCTAAGACTTGTCATAACACTTGTAATACATGAAGCTATCATTTTTTAGTTAAGGGAACTGCAGAGAGGAGACATTGGGTTCACAATTTATGATACTGACATAGATTGACTGGGTGATTATGAACGTGCAATGCAAACGTGAAATGTAAAAGCTTGGCAACAAAATTAAATAAAATATGCTCATTGTCACTTGCCACTTGTCACTTCACCTTCACCATACCTGTTATCATAACAGAGCCAGAATTTCTTAGTTTATAAAGGGAAACATATGGTTGGGTTTTAAAGAGAAACAATTTTTTTCTGTATTCTCATCAAAATTTGATGCTAGATCTTCAAGACCAAAGATCAACACCAAATATTGTCATGTGTATTTCCAGTCTTTTTAAATCCATTTTGAGTGCATCGTGTAGCTTTTTAGGTTGAATGGAGCTCACGGTATCTCTATCTCCACAAGTCATCATACAAATGCTACCAAAACTGACACAGGCATTCTTTGGATACTTGATATCAAATGTTTCAAATAGCGTTCATATCGGTCAAACTGTGAGCACACAGTGATATTGAGAATTTTGCTATCATTTATACTGTAGACTCACCATTATCAATTTAATCGTAATCATCATTTTCATTCACATTACTATTTTCAAACAAATTTCACCAAAATATCTGACAATACATCCAGCAGCGTTTTGTGTGAATTGTTTCAGAATTGTATTATTGTTACATGTCTTTCATCTTTAAACAACAACAATACCCCAGGTTTGGAATCAGCAGGTGATAAGGTCCTACTTGCCATCATCCATATGCGTGACCATTATCACATTATGCTATCTGCTTGGAGCATGTTCGTTGGCCGTTAATTTTTTTATCATGCTTCCTGGCAATGTGACAGTGCATAAGCAGAAAACCTGTATGTTGTGTTTGGATGGAAATTGAAGTGGAGAGAAAAAAAGATCTTTAAAATTTTGAACATTTTCAGAATGTAGTTAAAAATATAAGGCCGGGCCATCAGCGTTCAGTCATTAATGCTTAGAAACAGAAGCATAAACTGAAATAGTAACTTTTGTACTGACAATACTGTGCTAACGTTTTCGGGTACTTCCGGTACATGTCGGCTCTTTCCGTGCTGCTGCAGAGAATTACGTCACATTTGGTGAGGGGAAAAAACAGCCACCCGAAAGTCCACATCTCGTCCTTCGTCGATAAGCTCTTTTGAAAAACGAACTGAGGTATGGAAAATGCTCATATTTTTTGTTTAGTTTTGCATTTTAAAACATTCATTACACTTATACTTGACCTATTATTTCTCAGTTAACACGAAAGACGGTTGGCTTTCTGCAGTAACCTATGCTCATAAAATTGGTGCGTTCCTTCCTGCTGATTCGCTAGCTCGGTGGCTAACCTAACGATAGCTATCCGCAAATATTCCTTTTGTTGAATGCGCTGGGTACAGTAAAGGCAAGCAAAGCTTGACGGCTTGCCTCTAAGGTTGTCTGGGTTTTTGTCATCAACGCGTTAACATTAGCCACACCAAAGAATGACGTAGAATTGTCAAGAATTCAGTTGCGTCGCAAACAAAATGGCTGAATCTACGTTAATCATTCATAAGTCGTTATATGCTATCTAACGTTAAATAATAAGTATTACGTTTCCCGTCTTGAAAGCATTCCTTTGTGCTACTGCTTTTTTGTTTAATAATTGCTTACCAGTATCCAAATCTGATTAGCCAGTATAAAATAGGTCAACCCTATAGCCTCTGTATTATATGATTTCAATAGAAATATGAATCAAATCCCATTGGAATATGGCTGGCAAGGTTATATAGTGGGTACATAAGATTGTCGGCCATTGCTGAAAGGGAGCCGCCCTATGCAGTTGAATACCTTTGGACATATGGCCCAGCTGTCCGTTACCCTGCATTTCTTTAAATGGGCATGGTGTCGTGCTTAATGATTTAGATGTGTTGTCGAATGAGTGAATATTCTCAAACGTATGAATAACTTTTATTGTACTTAAACATAGTGTAGCATGTTTCCTAGGAGTGGGCCAACACTATGAAAAGACTATTTAAAAGCTCAGCTTGACAAAATATAAATTGATCCAGATTCCTTTATCAGTCCCACAGCAGGGACATTTATGTTTATAAAGATGTATATAGTTTGCATAAACACAGTGGGTGACAGCAAAAAAGCTGAACTGATGGCAACTCAAAGGCGCAATATGACACCTCTGCAACTTACTGTCCTGGCAACTGGCTTTGTCAGGGTGGTGTAAGGTTCTTTACATACCAACATCACTAACTGTGTCAATAGGAATTCAGATAGAAAGCTGCACTATACAGCCTATAGAGATTTAGCACCATGGGAGTAAAGTGAGTCCCATAGAAACAGTTTAGAATCACATTAATAAAGCTGTTGTCACTCAGAGATCCCAGGTTTCAGTGTTATCAGGCTTAAATCGCATGTGCAGGATCCTCTTTGGTCAGATATAAGTGTACATGATGTATGTATCATTAGTTACTGCAAACTCTTGGATGTTGCGATCCTGAGGATGCCTAGTCATCCAACCTCTAGTTATTTGTAATCAACTGTTTTGAACTTCTGTTAAATAACTTAGAACTTAGCTATATAGCTGTTGAGGCCTATGCTGCAGTGAATTAAACCAACATATTTCTCCTCCCTGAACATCCTCTCAATTTGTACAACCTACAGTCTTTTTTTCCTTTGGAACTGACTGTGACCTAAATAGAACCGAGGCATCCTTGAATTCAGGGCTGTCAGGTTTGATATTGGGCCTGCAGATACAATACAGCCTACTTACTCCTTCTTCATTATTCTACTGGCACGAATTACTTTCTCAACAGTTTTAGACTTTTGTATGGACAGTTGTTTCGATCTCAAATGTAGAGTGATTCATTAAGTTAAGGCATAGTGCCTATTGTGAACATATCTTGTTATTGTGACTAAGCACTAGTAATTGCATCTTACCTTTGCGATAGTTATGCCCTACACAGATTAGCCTACACAGATTTGTCTACCTTTACAAAACCTAAACTCAAGGTAACATCTGTGTGCCTTTTGTGTGCATGTCTTTCAGTTTAAATAGGAAAAAAAGTGTAAGGCAGTGGTCATCTGTTTTGCTGAGTAAAGGGATAGGAGAAAGCTGAAGGGAGGGGTAGTAGGATGGAGCAGACTGAGACGCATGGGCTGGGCTACATCTTGGCTTGCTCTGTCGTACAGCATAGTCACTGCAGGTGCAATGCGTCTATGTTGGGAAGTAGATCAGACTTTACTTTCTCAACCCCTATCAGATTGTTCAGGAGGGTACTAGAGATGTACGTCCTGCTGCAGACTATGATTTTGCCACAGATGTAGCCTTGTGATCAGCCAAGATACACGAAAGCCTGAGGATCCATACTAGTAAAGTCTGATGTATGTATATTTCTATTTTTGCACTTTTTGATGTACTTTTATCTTTCTAAAATTACCAATGCAAATCTGTCTGTATGTAAATACAATGTCTGATTTATTTATATAACGTTATCAGGTTTTGGACTTATGCATACATTTGAATAACAGTAGTCTTATAACCATTTATGTGGATTGATGAGCATGAGTTCATTTTTACTGCATGCCTTTTGTTGGTGCGTGACTCTTTGCATTAATAAGAACCGAATAAATGTATCAGTCAGTTCCTCAAAAAAGAGATAGGCTTGCTTAGTCTCATGAGACTGCAGTCCAGATGCTCGCGTTCCTTGATTAATTGTCTCTTCCCGCTTCTAATAATAACAAAAATAATAACAAAATGGTGTTTTTTCTGCATCATTACCAAACAGGAAGCTAAAATGGTGATAGAACTTGCATTTGCTGTTCCTTTGCCTGTAAAATTGGACTTTGGAAGGGGGATGACAGTCACATGCTGGTGTGATGTAGTGTTCCCACCAAGCCCTACATTTTAAATATGCCTGTAAGAAATGGAGTTATGACTACAGGCATCAATAAGACAGAAGGAGACAGTACTGCTGGCTGATATCAGTGTGTGGGTGTTTGCTGGAGTGAGCAGGACACCCACCCCCACCCTCACTCAAGTCAGCAATGAGGTGAAGCTGTTATCAGCTGATACAAAATGTGAGGATTTGCTATCAGTAGTTGCAGAGTTGTTTTGAAGGGCATAGGGGAACTCTTAGTGTTCTTGCTCTAACACAAATGTGGTCAGTTTTCCGATATACTCAATATAAATCATTAAATGAAATGATTTTTTTAAACTCATTTTAACCCTTATTTATTTGAGTATTTTACCTCTCAATTCTTAAGTTAACTTGTCCTATTAAAAGACTTACCATCATTACATGGACTTCATTGAATGTCACATGGTTGTAAACATTATTTGTGTCATTTTGTGGTGTCTTGCTGATTCTGTCATGCCATCAGCCTCCTACCTAAATGTTACTGAGGGTAATGCCTGCTGTCACTTTTTCCTTGATAAAAATGCTATGCTTTGTGTCGACAGAGAGACACACAGAGAGATCCCTGATTCAAATCATGCAAATGTGTGTAACCTTGTGCTGTTAAAAGTCAATGGAACTTATATTTGTCCCTTTCGTTTTGATGACATCACTGTGCAGAATGAGATTAAGGTCAGTGAAATCCCTCAGATGATTAAAGCTTTCTGTGAACTGGAGCAGGTTACAGAATGGGGGAGGGGTGCTGGTTTCTGGACAGTTGTGTTACCCATCTAGTCAGCTTCCAATATATGCAGTGATATTAAATTATAGTGTATGTGTGAGGTCACTGCAATGCTTACTTGATCAGTGATGAACAGTGATGCCTCTTGGTACCAAAGCACCATTGGTCCCTTGGCTCAATTTAAAAAGCCCAGTACAACTGCACTGCTGACTCTTCTAATCCTCCTATTGATTCTAGATGTGAACAGAGGGACTGTCTCACACCTATCCATGCCTTTTGGTTTCACTGTCTGCAACATCAACAAAAACCCATTGTTCTTGGGGTTTGGTTGACCTTGGTTAGGCAGATCAATATAACTCTATTTTCCTCTTTGTCTGTTGTTAGGCGGTACAGGCTCTTACAGAAGCAAATAATTAGTTCTCAATTGTGCTACGCTACAGATAACCTCAGGGCTGAATTTGTAGTGTGGTCAAGCCATATCCATCACAAATCCGAGCACAAAACTGTAGGAAACCTGTTGTTTTTGCAGTGATTATTATTATTCTTTCCTGGTCAGAAAACATTTTTAGATGCTTAGACCTGGAAAAAATAGAGTTCTGCAGTGAGGTGGCTCAGGTGCGCCCAGTGCACTCTGTAAGCACCCCGAACACATGCTGTGTGTTCATGAATTTTAGAATGTTCAGGATTATTACTGTCATCTGAAAAAACGTGGACATTTTTTTTGTTTTTTTTGTTAGGCACATTGACACTCCCTAATGATTTTAGCATTTTTGAGGTGCTATGCATGCTTAATATCCATTAAACTTTGCACATGTACTATAGTTGATGAAACTGATATGGGCCTTGTTTTTAGGTACCGTATTTTTCGGACTATAAGGCGCCTTAAATTTTCTCAAAAATCGACAGTGCGCTTTATAATCCAGTGTGCCTTATGTATGAATTCTGGTTGTGCTTACTGACCTCGAACTGATTTTATGTGGTACACGGCGCTCAAAATGTCAAAATGTTTTAGTACGACTTTGGTAAGCTACTAAGCTGCGCTGCTTGATGGATTGTTGGAGCATTACGGCCACCGTAGTCAGGAGCGGAGTGATACGTACTGTGTGTAATGTGCCTTATAGTCCGGTGCACGTTATATATGAAAAAAGATTTAAAATAGACCGTTCATTGACAGTGCGCCTTATAATCCAGTGCGCCCTATAGTGCGGAAAATACGGTATGTAAAATAGTTCATAAGGGCACTCCTTGGGCAATTTCAATGAAGCAGTACTCCAATCTGCAACAGCCATACCCTAAGTCCAACTGAAAATTCGCTGAGCAATTTTCCCCCCACAAAACAAAGCCACTTATAAGTGTTGTAACAGATTTGTCCTGGAGAATGTATCAAATCACATCAGTTTTGAACAGTGCAAACTTAAGACCTTAAACTTAAGTTGTGCATTTTTAAAGCATTCACAGCATGGATGTGGTGGAGCAATGTAGAATATGCCCAAATTATGGAACATTGGACAATGAACACTGTTGCAACTCATAGCTTACATTGTCCAATCTGACCCATGTTTCACATGCCCCATAGGAGTCCCCAGCCTACATTCCATTCAAATTATATTCATAGTGCCACCTATTGGCATTCTTGAGGGATGCCTTAATGTCATAAAACTTGGTACACACATGAGAATTCCATTTGCATGACATTCCGGCTTAGCCTTAGGTGTGCCAAATTGGCTCTATAATGCCCCTTACAAAGTTTCTCTTAGTGGCATTTTGAATTTCATAAACACCTAGATAGTTAACCAGATTGACTCATTTGGTCAGTGCAATCTAAAGGCCTGATGAAAAGATGTGTTCCTTGATGGCAGGGCTGTAAAAACATTTTTTCAATTTTACATATTTGAGGAAACTCCTGGCATGAAGAAATGTAGAGGCCTATTATGAATCATAGTTATAGCTCCACCTACTGGCAACAGGAAATTAGCTTCCCCCCAACCCCCCATTTACAGGCTCAAATCCCTTCCCATTTCACAATTTTGGAGCCATGTCGCCTGATCTCTGATGAAAGCATTGTAGCTGCTGCTCATACTAACATTTGAAAGGGTGCTAGGTCAGATTCAACACTGCTTACAGTTTTAATTACTATTCTCCTGTTGTTTTCCTTTTACTGGAGAATTACAGGTTTGGAATCAAGGCCATTGATTGTTCACAAACACGTTTGAGATCTTTAGCATCTTTTCAGCATCTTTATGATGTTGAAGAACTCATGGAACTACTAAGTACTGGGATAAATAAATGGGCATGGGCGTGGCACATTGGCTTTATAGCACTCCCTTATTACTGTTGGCATTTTTGAGGTTTGCTCATGCTTTGTTCATGCATCAAAGGTCGCTACTTAATATATGCTATGGGTCTTGGAAGTGTGGGTGGGCGTCTGTTTGTTGATAAGTGTGTTGTCCTGTATTTGACCAAACAGTCAGTTGTAATTCAAAACTCAGCTAATCCTTGTCAGCATTATCAGGCATAAGAAATCTCAGACAACAGAATTTCATTTGTTAGGAAAATACTTTGATGGTCAGAGTAAATAAACATGGGCGTGTTTGTGCTTAACATACAGTCCTATTAAATCAATTGATTTCTAAGATTAGTTAATAAAATAATTAAAGACAGTGTTTAAGTATTAAAAAAAGCTTGTATCTCTTGTATGGTACCAGTGAGAAGCTGAGGAGAATCAGACTACAACAAAAGTGACATACTCCATATTTTACAAGCTGTATCTTACAACTCAGCTAATCCTTGTCAGCATTATCAGGCACTAAACATAAAACAGAGAAAGTTTAATACAAGCTTCAATTAATATAAGAAGCTGTACATCGCTATAGCGGATTACACAGGCATAGCTCAGGTCCCAGTGTATTAGTGTTGTCAGTTCTACCATTTGGTATTGAATATGGTCATTTTTCAAGGTATTATATTAAAATACTGAAGAAATTCCAGTATTGTGACAATACTAGTGTAGCCCATGTGAATTCCTGGAAATTAAGCAACATGGTAGCTAGCTAGAAATCATTCACAGTTTGAGGCTACCCTGGTTCTGAGGCTCTGTGGACAGAAAAGCAAACAGCAGCAGTCCCATTGTGTAGGGAAGCCTGGTTACTGTGCGCATACATGTGGAATTTCCGCCCCCACCCCTGTTTGACATTTTAGCATTTCAGCTGCTGGCCCCATAGTTACTCAGCTTGAGACAGGATGGGGGATTTTTTTGTTCTTCAATGAACATTATAGTTCCAAGCAAGTTTGTGTTACAAGAGAATTTGAAGTTAGGGATCTTAAAAATGCACAACTATAACTATAGTATGGTATCTTCAGAGCAACTATGACACATGATTATAATTATATTATCATAAGTATATAATAAAACTTATTATAATAATAATGATAAGTTTTATCTGTTTTATCTCTTCACTGTTATTAATATAGTGTGATTTAACAAGTGAACTGTTACCCAAGTAAATGTATCTTTTGTTCCTGTTAGAGCTGCTTTTCTTAAGTGAGTAATTATTTAATGCTATGATACATGTTCAAAACTTACTTATGATCTTACCTATGGTGTGTTAATAGAAAATGGAGACTGCAGGAGTCAAGGTGCTGGAGACAGCTGAAGACATCCAGGAGCGCCGGCAGCAGGTGCTGGACCGTTACCGGCGTTTCAAGGAACTGTCAATTATGCGCCGTCAGAAGCTGGAAGACTCCTACCGCTTTCAGTTCTTCCGCCGTGATGCTGATGAGTTGGAGAAGTGGATACAGGAGAAGCTGCAAATAGCCTCTGATGAGAACTACAAGGACCCCTCCAACTTGCAGGTTGGTCAGCCTTGTTATATTTCTCTGCATATATTTCTCTGCATACACTATTATTATACTCTATTATACTGTTAACCTGACATGATACTGACACAACATTCAATTCTATTAAACCATGTTAACCACACAGGGTAAGCTGCAGAAACATCAGGCTTTTGAAGCTGAAGTTCAGGCCAATGCTGGGGCCATTATCAAACTGGATGACACTGGAAACCTTATGATCAGCGAGGGCCACTTCTCTTCTGAGACCATTCGAGTAAGGCACGCAATACTAAGGATGTGGTCACTCACCACCAATATACGTATTTTTTTAATATCCTGTCCGCTATTAACCTGCTCCACCTGATTCAGTCCTACACGCCCTACCGGACACAACAGAGACCCATAGTTACAAGTGTCAATATGGCTGAGTATATACAAGTAGGTGTTGGCTTTCTGTAGATGACGTGTGGATTTGGGTGGTGTGAACTTTCTTCCAGAGCCAACTATTTGCCTTCTTGTCATAATGGGCAGACATTTCATTGCATGTACTGTATTTCTTATGGGTCAGGGCACAAATGAATGGCAGAATGTTTTTCTTTCTCTGTTGAATGAAAAATTACATGTGACGCACAGTGAGGATGTTAACAAGGCTCTTAAAACAACAAACTTGCTCCTCAATTCACCTGTGTGTGTGTGTGTGTGTTTGTGTGTGTGTGTGTGTGTGTGTGTGTGTGAGAAGCACTGTACTGTTTTTCCAGCCTTTGTTAGTGTTGTGAGTAAATGGTTACTGACCAAACAAACAAAAAAAAAATTATGCTTGCAGATAGTGAAACTTGAAAATGAAACTGAACTGAGGTCCAAAAACACTTGCAATTACCAATTCTCATAGGTGCCACCAAAGAGAATTAAATAAAAACCTTAGAGAAGACCGAGATGATGTAATTTACATCCTGTGGATGTTTGTGTTGCAGGGTTATTGCACAGTGATTGTACATGACACCATGTGACTGCTGTTAAGTGTAACTGTTCATTTACATGATAACCTGCAGGGAGAAACTTTTCACTGTCTAGTTGTTTTGGTGTACAGTGCTATGTACTTTCTACCAGGGAGAATGTGGAACAGTTTGTGTCCAGGCTAGTGCTGTCAAAAATATTGATATTTCGAAACATATCGATACCAATACTGACTTTCTGCAGTAACGATACTGTGGTACCAGCTGAGCTCTCTCTTCTCTGCAGCAGAGAGCTGTGGTGCTCACTGGCCTTCTGCCACTCAGTCATGGCAGACACTGCTCAGTCATCCGGTTGTAGCTCAGTAAAAATTGTGAGTGCAGATCCTCTGTGACTGGTTTGATTGACAGAGAAAATGGCGAAGTACAACATATTTGAGACAAGTGAGCAAGGAAAGGCTAAGGATACAAGTGAGCCCAGTAGCAAGCAGTGCTGCAAAGTACCTGAAGGAGAAACACACTGACCCCTCGAAAGACTTAGGGCTAGGGTTAGAAATTCCAATATGGTGACAACCGTAGTCAAGCGTGTAATAGATCTGCAGTGATGCAGGTCTGCACCAATGATTTTTTTTGCAGACTGTCTATTTTAGTTGCTTCCTGTACTGTTTGGTGGCTGATCCAAACCACTGTGATGAATGTGTAGAGAACAGACCGCATGATAGCTGTATAAAATTGGACCAGCAATTCCTAAAGAAGGTTGAACTTCCTCAGTTGGAGCAGGAAGTATATATTCAACTTGGAATTTTTCAAATTGTTCCTTTGTTGGACATGTCTTATGTTGATTGGGTCTCTTTATTTATGTTTTCAAATTTCATATTTGAACCTTCTTCTCCTCTTTACATTAAAATTAAAAAAGATACCTTACCCTCTTGTGCACTAGACTCGTCTTGAGGAGCTGCATCGTCTTTGGGACCTCCTGTTACAGAGAACCAAGGAAAAGGGCCTGCGTCTCCTACAGGCTCAAAAACTGGTCCAGTACCTGCGTGAGTGTGAAGATGCCCTTGACTGGATCAGTGACAAGGTCAGATTTGCATTGCTAGATTTTTACAAAAGAAAATATTTACTGCTGTCAATGGAGTGAATTTTTATTTCCGATATTCGCTCGTTCAGGGGCATTATGTTATGTTTTTCATTTTTTGAGAGAATGAAGGAAATGCTTTTCTGTATTCTTTCTTTACTGCTGTAACAAAAGTAAAAAACAAAAACAAGAGCAAAAGCGGCTAATGATACCAATTCATTTGAATGAAGAATTACTTTAAGTAGCAAAATGCCAAGACAGAAACCATTGTTTCACTAGTAGTTAATGAAGGATACTAATCACTGCAAAATGCCAGAGCAGCGGACATAAATAAATACAGCGGTAAATAAAATAGATAAGATAAGATACTTTTATTCATCCCACACTGTTACAGCAGCTCAACAACAATTTTAAAAGAGAAAAGTATTTACATACACAGCCTCACTCAGTTAGATGTGCAGTGGTGGGGTGTTATTGCACAAGTGAATATGGATAAATAGCAGATATGAATTTAAAGTATAAGCAAATGACTGGAAAAAAGTGCATTAGGAATTTTAAAGTTAGCTGGATCAGGTTGTTATAAAATGTCTGTTACTCACTTGTTGTTTATGTTCAGTGTTAGGAGTATGCCACCTCTCTCTCTCTCCTTATTGACCTTATTGAAATTATGGAAATAAAATATAGCAATTAATAAGCTTGAGCTTAATATGCTTAAGTATTTCTATAACAGCACTAATATTTTTTTGTTGTTCTTCATTCACCTCTACCTCTAGGAGGCCATGGCCACCTCAGAAGAGCTAGGCCAAGACCTAGAGCATGTGGAGCTCCTCCAGAAGAAGTTTGAGGAGTTTCAGACAGACCTGGCTGCCCATGAGGAACGTGTGAATGAGGTGAACCAGCTGGCAGCCAAGCTGACACAGGAGGCCCATCCTGAGGCTGACCTCATAGTTCGCAAGCAGGATGAGGTCAATGCAGCCTGGCAGCGCCTGAAGGGTCTGGCCCAGCAAAGGCAGGGCAAGCTGTTTGGGGCTGCTGAGGTCCAGCGCTTCAACAGGTAAAAATCATTAGATCAGCATATGGCCATCTCTGTGGTCGTGTGTTAAGTTTATTGTTTGTTATTAGTTATGTGTCTGTTGGAATAAGGACATCTACTGTTAAACATTTTGGCATGGTGTAAACACAGACCTGCGCGTTTGCTTCCAAACACAGGGATGTAGATGAGACCATCAGCTGGATTAAAGAGAAGGAGCAACTGATGGCCTCTGATGACTTTGGTCGGGATCTAGCCAGTGTGCAGGCTCTGCTTCGCAAACATGAGGGTCTGGAGAGAGACCTGGCTGCCCTGGAAGATAAGGCAAGAACACGCGCACGCATGCACGCATGCACACACACACACATGTGCATATATATATATATATATACAATATTAATTTCTCCTCGTGCCTTTCAATCAGGTCAACACACTAGGTGGTGATGCAGAGCGCCTGCAGCAGACACATCCACAAAATGCCTCCCAAATCCATCTTAAGAAGGATGAACTCATCACCAACTGGGAACAGATTCGCACTTTGGCTGCTGAGCGCCATGCTCGCCTGAACGACTCTTATCGGTGACAAACTGTCAATACTCTATAGTCTGCTAAGCCACTTTACTTGCATGTTTTAGATAAGTGGAGTTTGAAAACCTGCTTTTTTACAAACAGCCCCCTTAGCTCATTGACAGCAAACAAACCATGTAAACATGCACAACAGTGACACTTTGTAAAATATTTTACTCTTATCCTCATGTGACAATCTCTTTTAGGCTGCAGCGTTTCACTGCCGACTTCAGGGATCTGACCAGCTGGGTCACAGAAATGAAGGCCCTGATCAATGCTGACGAACTAGCCAATGATGTGGCTGGAGCTGAGGCTCTGCTAGACCGCCACCAGGAACATAAGGTAAAATCTCCAGTAATATACTAGGTCATACACCTCTTTTTAAAAATGGAATACAAAATAAAATACAACATTTATTTCACTCGTTAAAAGAATCAATGTAAGGTTGCTATGTTGACTTTTTGTTTTCCAGGGAGAGATTGATGCTCATGAGGACAGTTTTAGAGCCACCGATGAAGCTGGCCAGGCCTTACTCAATTCAGGACACTATGCCTCTGAAGAGGTCAAAGAAAAGGTAGGGCTGTGGCAACATTCAGATTGTACACTTACATGTAACATAAAATTTGATATTGTCATTGTGTTGTATTGAATTTAGCTGGGCATCCTTGCTGAAGAGAAAGAGTCACTGCTTGAGTTGTGGGAGGTTCGGAGACAGCAGTATGAGCAATGCATGGATCTGCAGCTCTTCTACAGGGATACTGAACAAGTTGACAACTGGATGAGCAAACAAGAAGTAACTGACATCAACCCTTTTCTTGTGCATATTATATGGTAGATCTGATCTTCTAGTTTATAATTGTGTATGTTCATATTCAGGCTTTCCTCCTGAATGAAGACCTTGGTGACTCCTTGGATAGTGTAGAGGCACTGCTGAAGAAACATGAGGACTTTGAGAAATCACTCAGTGCTCAGGAGGAGAAGATCACTGTAAGTTACTCCAATTTGTCCACTAATACCATTCACATTCCATCTTCCACTCTTTGAACAAGAATGTCACTTGGAATTTATTTTTCTCTTTCACATATAGGCCCTGGATGAATTTGCTACCAAACTAATCCAGAACAACCACTATGCCAAAGAGGATGTGGCTACCCGCAGAGATGCAGTAAGCACTGTCCATTTCGAAAAAGGATAAACCACTTCAATTTTAGCCCTGAATGCTAAAGCAGCAGCTAGGATTTTGTCTTTTTTTCAATATGAGCTCAAAAGCACCATGTCTCCTTTTTGTTTTGTACATTTATAGCTGCTCAGCCGCCGAAATGCCCTGCACGATCGTGCCCAGTCTCGTCGTTCTGCCTTGGAGGACTCTTTCCACCTGCAGCAGTTCTTCAGGGACTCTGATGAGCTAAAGAGCTGGATCAATGAAAAGATGAAGACTGCCACAGACGAGGCTTACAAGGTAGTTTATTAGAGTTAGAGATGTTATTATGTAGTATTTCTTACATTTTGAAATGTGTTTGTATGTAAATTTTATGCCTACTGTTCTTTATCTTTTCATTCTCCAATTTTGTGCCTCCACTCTCTTGTCAACAGGACCCCTCCAATCTGCAGGGCAAGGTGCAGAAACACCAGGCTTTTGAAGCTGAGCTTTCAGCTAATCAGAGCCGCATCGATGCTCTGCAAAAATCTGGCCAGGAGCTGCTGGATGGAAAGCATTATGCTTCCACTGAGGTGGCTGGTCGCATGGAGGAGGTCAGCTCCCAGTGGAAGAAACTGCTGGAGGCCACAGAGCTCAAAGGTACTGGAAAAGGAAAAGCTTCTTTGGATCAGTTTTTCTCTGAACTGAAGATTATGTAGATGCTATTTGGATACATTCTATTTTATTTAGTACAAATGTTAACATTCTTTGTCAAATATAGCAGTACTACTGTAAAGATAAAAATGTGTAACTTTTTTAGGTCAAGGGAGAATACTTAATGACAAGAAACATTCATAATCAAACATCATCATCATAAAGGGAACAACATATATGAAACCACACAAATCAGTTTGCACTTAAATGGAGAGAACTCCATAATAGTTCTACCAAGATGTCTGCAGAAGTGTTTGCATATGGAATATTTAAGCTTCAGTATTTATTCAGTCATGTTGTTGAAAGATTTAAATTAGAGAAGAGGTGGGACGTTATTTAGAAGCTATAAAAGTAGGGCTTTATATATGAAGATGAGATTATTATTTTTGCTTATTTATAAGGATGTCTGTCATGGGCTGTGTTCCATTCAGCAACACCCCAAAGAAACTCCAGGACACAGCTGATTCACTTCCATGAAGTTTACTGGGAATCTTGTGAAACTGTAATACAGTAAAATAAAATGTCTTTATCTAATCAGACTAAGCACACAGTATCTGAATAGACAATACAGCTCAGCTACCTTAGCTCTGAAGCTTACATGACAAACACAGGCAAGCTAGTAAAAATAACCAGAAGTAAACATCAGCTAACTCAGCCTATCATAAACTAATTAGCATCTTCACTATCTCAGCAATCTTACAAAGTTAGAAAATAAACGATAACTTAATGTTTCATGGTGAGAAATACTTAGATGTTGCCTTAGCAAAAGGAGAGAAGAAAGGCGATCAACTTAGAAGCTGACGGCTGGTAGAGCTCATACATGATCATAGGTAATCACTGCATGACAATTTTTACTTCCTAATTCCCAACATGCACTAGTATCATGTTGTTGTAGTTATTAAAATAAAGAAACAACACTGAACTCCTGAGACAAGGCAAAAACAGAATCCAAGCAGGTTGTGAGCAGTTGACGTGACCAGAAGAGTTGGTGAATTACTTACTGTGCCTGGAGAAAATGAGATGAAAGAGAAAATACTGAGCATACAGTACAAATTATAGAAAGCATTAAAGAATGTCTGCCATTTTTGTCATATTTGAATGGAGACTTGTGGAGATATAGATACAGCAAGCTTTGTAAAAAAAAACAAACAACCGAACTTGATTTAGGACATTTAGAAACATTGTAGAGTGATAGCCTCCAGAAATGACCATACTTTGCAGTGAGACAAACTTAAGTCCCACATCAGTTAGTGCTGAAAAGATTTTATCCCTGTAGGGCAAACAGATCCTTTTATTTTGTTTTTTCAAGTTTGAAATCTGTAGAATGGATTAATATACTGAAATTCATTTGATTATTTTAGATCAATGAAGTCTATTAATCACGTTCTTTCAGATTTGATCTTGAGAAATTTAAAAAAAAAAAATTGAGGACAAGGTCATGAAGGAAAGATGGAGATGAAGTGAGAAATTTAGAATATGTAAGCATTTTCCACAAGGGCAAACTGTTTTTTATATAATTGCAGAAATGTAAACTTTATTATTACAGTGCCACCTTGACATTAATTAGTATAATTCTCTTTATCAAAGTAGTGGGTGAGATTTGGAACCCACTTTCCAATTTTGAGTTCTCATCTCAGTTTTTGGTACACAAACATGAGGAAATTGAGAAGGTCCAGTAGTGAGTGGCATAGCTTCGATGCCTAATTATATCATTAATATAATCTCCAGAAACATTAATGTTGAAGTACTAATTAGGGCCTTATTTATGTGTAATGTAAATAGTAGATCCATGCTGTACTCCATTACTGATGGTAAGAGGGCATCAGTATAGGCATCAGTATCAGGATATTTTATATCCTGCTGTTTTATTTTAGGCATCAAACTCCGTGAGGCCAACCAACAGCAGCAGTTCAACAGGAATGTGGAAGACATTGAGCTGTGGCTGTATGAAGTTGAGGGTCACCTGGCTTCAGATGACTATGGAAAAGATCTGACCAGTGTTCAGAATCTGCAGAAGAAACATGCACTGTTGGAGGCAGATGTGGCTGCTCACCAGGTACCTAATACTAGACTTGTACCAATAAGGCATACCTGATGCAAATGGATGGATGTGGATTTTTGCACACAATTAAATGTATGAATTCTTCTCTCATAGGATCGCATTGATGGCATAACAATCCAGGCTCGCCAGTTCCAAGAGGCTGGGCATTTTGATGCTGACAACATCCGCAAAAAACAGGAGGCTTTAGTGATGCGTTATGAAGCCCTGCGCGAGCCCATGGCTGCACGCAAGCAGAAACTTTCAGACTCTCTCAGGCTTCAGCAGCTTTTCAGAGATGTGGAGGACGAGGAGACTTGGATCCGTGAAAAAGAACCTATCGCTGCTTCTACTAACAGAGGTAAAACTTAGCATAGTCAGCATATATATAAATTAAAGCTGCAAGCAGCATTGGACGGGCCCTCGCACCTCCGTGCCCACCGGGGGCGTCATGTCAGGGGAACCACCCTTTGGGTAGAAAACATACAAGCCTCAGAAGCCATTATATGGTGACATGTTTCATGGGGGCTGCTTCTTTAAATCATTTTAGGGTGTACTATTGAGCCATTTTATCACACAAAGTCCTTGGACCCACATTACATCTGAGACCTTACAACTTCTGATTAATTTGCTAAATTTTGTTTTTTTTCTTAGTGTCATAAGCCCCTCAGCGGCTGCTTCCTGTTTAATGGTGAAACATCAAACTTTGCCACACCCCCATAACATGCTGTTTGATGAAAAGTAAAAAGCTTTGCAATTTAATGTCACTCATGTCTTTAGATTCTACTGTTTAAATTTGAAGATAATCTGACCAAATCTCTAGGAGGAGTTTGTTAAAGTGTGAGACCTGCAAATGACATCTCCTTCCTATTATAAATCAAATACTAAAATTCACCACGTCAACATGCACACTTCGCAATTTAGTGTCATACATGTCTTTATATTCTACATTTCAAATTAGAAGTGGAACTGATGAAAGCTGTAGGAGAAGTAAGTTCAAATGCAAGGCCTCAAAATAGCTGAAACTATGGCAAAACTGCCCACATAAATGAAAATATCTCACTTCCTGTTGGATTAAGGACTTGGGTCCAGGAGACTTTTTTGTAGAGCTCAGGGCGGTACATCTGTGTGCCAAATTCCACATATATTGGAGAATTACTGTCCGGAAACTGCTTTTTTGAAAAATTCTAGGAGGCGCTACAGAGCCAATTTGCGTCTATTTGTCTAGCTCCTAGAGTCGTTTTTGTAGGCCTTGTAATCTTACACGTGTGTGCCAAATTTCAGATACATAGGTTTAACACCGTGGTGGGGCTGCTTCATTAAATCTATGTAGCCGGCGCTATAGCTCATTCTGAAAATTCAAATGCAGATGTGCTCAGGGTGGTTCTTATTAAACCAAAAGTCTGGGGTAGCTCAGACCATGTTTACGTAAGTTAGAGCAGCGTTTCCACTCATGGCAAGACACATTTGCTGCGCTCTCACGGCCATGCCCTCAGATGAAAAGTTGAAATTGCTTGTCAAATCTCATCTAGAATGCCTTGCCAACATCATACACAAATACAACATATTTGAAGACAATCTGATCAAAGCTCTAGGAGGAGTTTGTTCAAGTACAAGGTGTGAAAATGTCCAAAATCATGCTAAAATATTATTTTTGATTCAAAATGGCAGACTTCTTGTTTGACTAAGAACACGGCTTGGGTTACCTCACCTTGGCTTGCCTCGGCTTGATTGCGTTTCCATTACAATACAGTACCACCTCAGCGTGGCGGTCCGAGACTCCAGCGATATCTTTTGTTGTGCGAGACAAACACGAAACAACTACAGAGGCCACCTGAGAGAAACAAACAAACAAGCACAAAGAAACGTCTGCACCTCATTGTTACTTCACAGACTTGCAAATGGGGACCCTCCAAAAACACATGCATAGGTGGCGCTGTGAGCCATTTTTGTATGCCTGTGTTCGCGACCCATAAAATATGTAATTTTACACCTGGTGCCCTTCGGTGCTCGGGTCAGATTAGATTAATAAACTGTGGGCTTTGAGGGTGGTAACATGTTTGAGGCTCTTCTAAAAGAAGGCACCTGAAATGGTAGACTGACGGTTGTCAAATAACCAATATATAATTGGCTACTGAATTTAAGTTACTACATCCAAAGGAAAATAAGGAGACTACCCATACTCAGAAAATATCCTTCTGTGGTATTTGATGTGTCTCTGACATAGATTTTGTCTCCTACTGGCCTGGCAAGTTTGCTTGTTTGGAATCTTTTTTTGAGTTTTTGTGTTTGACAGAAATTATTTGTAATACAAAGGCTGCATGGACAGATTTTTTTAAAACAAGGGGAAAATGATCAGTTTTAAAAAATACCTGTGTACATCTAAACTAGACTGAAGTCTCACATTGTTTTCCTCAGGCAAAGATCTTATTGGTGTTCAGAACTTGCTGAAGAAGCACCAGGCCCTACAGGCTGAGATCACCGGTCATGAGCCTCGCATTAAGGCTGTCACACAGAAAGGAGAGGCAATGGTGGATGAAGGTATTTATTTTGATTCTGAGCTTTGTTTCATATCTTTTATAATATATACATAATCAAATTTAAATTGCCCTAACTTTCAAAGTACTGATTATTCATGCATGGAATTCCTAGGGCACTTTGCTGGGGAGGATGTAAAGGCTAAACTGGCCGAGCTGCATGGACGTTGGGACACACTAAAGGCTAAGGCCTCTCAGAGGAGACAGGATCTGGAAGACTCTCTGCAGGCTCAGCAGTACTTTGCTGATGCCAACGAGGCAGAGTCTTGGATGAGGGAGAAGGAACCCATTGTGGGGAGCACAGACTATGGCAAAGATGAGGACTCTGCTGAGGTATGCGAATGGAGGTGTTTTAACAGAAAAATAATTTTAAAGACATTTTCATGATCCAATCTGTTATCTTCTTGCTATTTAACTATAAAGTGGAAGTACCAGTGCTGCTGTTTGGTTGATGTGCACCAGCAGGCTCAGGGACATCTTCATCCCCCAGGCAATAAGACTGTTAAAATTGACTTAATTGCATTTAATATTTTCATCTTGTTAATATGACAATATTTCCACATTCTATAGTATATTATATTTAGTTAGATATTTAAAGTTAAAACATTTATATTTTAGGTCTATAATTTATTTTATTACTTATTCTATATCTGTTTTTCTTTTTGCATGTGTGGTTTCTCCTCGAAAGTATTTTGATCATTGTTTAAGGAACCTCAATTTCATTGCCAGCGACTTCTCCATGTAATTGTTGTGGACATGATAATAAAAATGTGTCCTTCCATTTGCTGTTCTTTTAGCATTTCCCCCCTCATATCAACCAAACCTCTTGTTTATATCCCTTTATGACAAGAAATGTTTTGCTCAATGGTGTGTTTTCTATAGGCTTTGCTGAAGAAGCATGAGGCCCTTATGTCTGACCTAAGTGCCTATGGCAGCAGCATCCAGTCCCTCAAGGAACAGGCCCAGTCCTGCAGGGTAAAACCAAATCCATTGTTCCGCCTCAACCTCAGCTGCATGTGCAGAATGTGTTCAGCTCAAAATGTGACTCTTATATATTGACTCTTAAATATTTAACTTAACAGCAACAAGTGGCACCAACTGATGATGAGACTGGGAAGGAGCTGGTCCTTGCCTTGTATGACTACCAAGAGAAAAGCCCTCGTGAAGTTACTATGAAGAAGGGCGACATCCTCACCCTTCTAAATAGCACCAACAAGGTACAGATGAAATCACCTAAAATGAAACTAACCTGACCGGAATGAATATTTAATCTGAGATAAATTGCATGTTACTTTGAGTAATTTTGATTAAGTTGTTCATGGATTAGGTATGTTCATTGTACAGATGCAATAATGATCACCACTTGATTAATAATCAGAGGTAATCCTATATGGAAAAACTTTGCAGACCGCTGATTGGACAGTGATAGTAGCCCAACAGTGAGTCAAATCGAGTTATATAGTGAGATTCACTAAAATTAGTCTTTACCTTGAGTACACACATTTACAATTAGGTAACAAATGTAACCTTTTAAAGTAGAAGTAGGTAACTATTTAAAAGTGACTTTTAGTCAGTCTTGACAGTGTTTTAGAGTTAGTTAGAAGAAAGTCCATTAGATTTGTTATAGGTTCTTGCAGACAGTTCACCTTTCATATCTGCTAGGTTTCTTCACTTCTAACTGATTATCAGTCCTCAGGAATTACAACTTACTTTCCAACTCTTAGATATTACCGTGATTTAGATGACAGATTATCTCTGAAAAAAATATCAGACCTCTGGCTCCACCTGCTGCTCAAAGGCGATGTGACAAGAATCCACTGTGTTCAGGTCAAAAACAACTAATCAGAACAGAGTAGCTAATATAGCCTCAGTCGATGCAATTACTGACTCCCCTCCACTTTGCATAAGCTAACTTAGAGTGAAAATAATAAACAACAGCAACTGAACAACCAATCAAGGAAACAATGGTTTACATGAAAGATAAGTAAACATAAGAAGAGCTATTTGCTGTCAGAATCAGATATATTGTTTGACAGGTTTTTACGTAGACATATGTCAGAATGTGATGATATGTACAAAATAACTGTTTTGGTCTGAAATATGCAAAAAGATTAGCTATGAATGTGTCTTCACAGTTTAAAATAAACTGAGGAGAAAATAAAATTTGCAATATGCAAGACTCAGTTCAGAAGATATGCATTAATGTAACTCAGTGATTCAGGTGTATAAACTGTAAGTTAGTTTCTGTAAATGTAACGTATAGTGGTTATAGAGGGTTGGACAGGCACTGTCAGTGAGGGTTCCAGTCCTTGATGTGGCCAGATATTACTCCTTCTCCTCTCTGCTGCAGGATTGGTGGAAGGTGGAGGTGAATGACCGCCAAGGCTTTGTTCCTGCTGCTTATGTGAAGAAGCTCGACCCCACCCAGTCGTCCTCAAGGGAAAACCTGCTGGATGAACATGGTAGCATTGCACTGCGCCAAGACCAGATTGAGAATCAGTAAGGAATCCACACAATAACCTCTTCAGTTTTGCAGTAGAACGTAGTTTACTAACTTAAATCTCCTTTCCCATCATTTGTTTAACTAAGGAATGTCCTGATCCTTTCTCAAGGACTTGGTCTCAGGGTTGATTAAGGCATTCTCTTAGTCAATCAGTATTGGCTTTACTGTGCATGAACCCAAATTCAATCCTTTGTTTTATGTCAGCACACACACATACACACGTAAAGCAGCACAATGGGTGTAGTCGTCATCAACTCTCCGCTTTGGTGAATTCGATGTGTGTGTAGCCTCAGACGTGTTTTCCACATTCTGGCCCCATTCGTACTACAGTTGTGGCTCTGCATACACTCCCCAGCCACACTCAAAACAATAGTAATGTTAGCTATGCTGGTAGCTAGCCCGCTAAGGAGTGACTAGCTTGTATTGATTGTCATCATTTGTATTGTAGATTAAATATAGGCTGTGTCCATTGAAAAAGTGCAATGTCAAGCCTAGTTTGTTATTTTATACTTATCTTATAACAATAATGATAATAACTGTTATTGTTATTATAGTTATTGTGTTAAAAAAGTCTTTCAGGAACTGCTTTTTTGTAGTGTTTTTTCTTAGTTGGAGAGCTTTCCATTGTAAAGCATTTACATTGGATTGACTCTTAATATTTTTAATGTACTATGCGGCTGTAAAAATTGAAGCATCAAATCGGGCAGACACTTAAAAATTAAGATCAGGACCAAAGTGTCCAAAGAAAAAACTTAATCAGGACATCCCTGGTTTAACTATTTATCTGACTTTTCTCTGCTCTTTAACCTTTCTTTACTTCCATCAAATCATATATTCTGCCCAGTTTTTTGCCCCTGGCCTCTTACTTTGTTTTCTCCGCTGTTCTCTTGCTATATATAACAACTTAATCTTGTCTTGCTGTGCATTCACTTTGCCTTGCCACTGGGCAGGCTTGTCACCAAGGAGGCCTGCAGCGTGTCTGTGCGCATGAAGCAGGTGGAAGAGCTGTGAGTAGGAACCAGCATTGATTTGCATGTTCTTGTGATAGTGATACCACTAAATACCACTAAATGTCATTAGCATTTTGACATTTCTCTCAACCCCAAAAACCCTTATGTATTGTGACATAGTGTCTGCTTCACCCTTGTCTTCTAATCAGTACAAGGATAGGAGTATCTTCTTTCTTATGGGTGTTTTCTTATTTTCTGTCAGGCCATAACCCATTCTATTGTGCACGTTTGATGGTTTGTATAGATAATGTATTGTTGTTAAAGGTGCTAAGGAAGGCTAAGGAAATTAAGTCAAGTTTGTGCTGAATACATTGTCACGTCGGTCTGTTAATTTTATGACAGGATTTTAGGACTGGAATGTTTTCATCATTTATTGATCATTATTGCTTTTTTCAAGAGAGAAATCAAGAGACAAAACTTACTGTACTCCAGGATATTCAGATTGCTTGATTTTGATTAGCAGCATTTCAGCACAACAGTGGGGATTTGGCTATTTTTATTCTGAGAACCATCAACATTTATCAGACTGAATAAAAATTAATTCCTTAGAATACATTTTGTAACATGATAACTTTTTCAAGATACATTAAATCAGATTCTTTGTTTCAACTTTTTCAAGGTATGGTACTCTGCTGGAGCTTGGAGAGAAACGTAAAGACATGCTGGAGAAAAGCTGCAAGAAATTCATGTTGTTCCGTGAGGCCAATGAGCTACAGCAGTGGATTAATGAAAAGGAGAGCGCCCTCACTAATGAAGAGGTTGGCTCTGACCTGGAGCAAGTCGAGGTCCTGCAGAAGAAGTTTGACGACTTCCAGAAGGTAATGTTCACTTACGTTAAAATGTTTTCTTCTACAGAGAGCCAGTGTCATGACATCGCCTCTACTCCACTCTGAATATATGTCCATGTAACTTGATTTCATCCATATTCATAAAATTTGTAAGGCCAAAGTTGTGTTCTTCTGATGTCAGAAGTATTTTTTAAAGCTGGCTAAAGAGAAAATAGTGATTACATAAGTTTGATCAATTGACCAAACATTTTAAGCTACGATCTTTATTAAAAACAAAACACAACGCACTGTTGGACATACACTGTTATGTTATTTTTGTAATTTAAAACATTTACGAAATTTTCCTACTCCTGGAACACATTGTGGAACAACTTATGGTTTGACTTTTAATGTTCAGATTGTCATGAAAGACATATGAACTAATTGTAGTATATTTAGCTGCCTTTAATGCAAATGTGTAAGTTGATTCTAATATAATTTTTAGAATGAAATCCTGTTAGACCTGTGATTGGTTAGCAACTAGTATAACCATATCTTAAGTTTCCAACTCATGTTAATATTTCTGCTGCTAAAGTTATGGCTACTGTATGTATTTATTTAGATTATTTCTACACATCGTGTTTGCACCTTTGTTCTGTCCAGGACCTGAAGGCCAATGAATCTCGTCTGAGGGACATCAATAAAGTAGCGTCTGAGTTGGAGTCTGAAGGTCTCATGGCTGAGGAGGCCCCAATGGTTCAGGCTCAGGTAAGCTCTACCTTCCTGGATTATGAGCTGCCTTTTATGTTTTAGCTGCAATTTAATGGAGATCATGTTTTTCCATTTGCAGCAACAAGAGATGCTTGGCACTACTCCTGGCAAGGTTGTTATAATTGCTTTAACTCGCAATAAGGAAATAACTTAATATTCAAACTTTTAGAATATCATAATGAATGTGTGGCCATATCTTTTTTTAACAGGATGAAGCTGATTCTAAGACTGCATCGCCATGGAAAGTAAGTCTTTATTAAGACAGTTTCATTTGTCTCCAGAAAATACATACAATATGTATTTTTAAACAAAGTGTATCAACTGCAAAGGGCTGATAGCTTGTCAGTCTTGATCTGTAACTGTGCGTGACTGTGCATTGGATTGATGCTTTGGTTTGTTACTGGAGTGTCACTATACTGCAGTCATGTGTAATAAGATGTTTTATTGGCATGGGGCTTAATGTTATATGTCTTCACAATATTATTGATGAGACAATCATTGAGCTAAGGTTTTTAATCATTTAATTAATAGATTAATTAATTATCTCAGCATCCTTTTAATTTTAGAAGTATCAAAATGTTTAATTTAATTTCATCCTAATTCAGTGTTTGGGGCTGGTTCTGTTTTAGCCATGGGTCCATTGCTTACTCTATGTGAAATCATCTTGGGTGACAAGGGCTAAGACGAATGCTTGAAGTTTCCATAACACTTTTGACTGGTGTGGTGTTTTTTTTTGTCCATCTCCCTTTCTCCTTGTCTTTCTTACACATTTTACTCACCCTTGACTTTAGAATATACGCTTGGCTGTTCAAACAACGGCTAACTTTAATACTATTAAGGTAAGATTGACTAGTCGAACTCAACCTGATTTTGAATTGTTCCTCCCCTTGCTGTTGTCCTGTATTGTGACCAGAAAACTAACCTCAGCATCATGGTTCTTTGTTTGCTGTCTCATTATCTGTCTGTTCATGTCCTTTGAAACCCGACTCTAGTTTCATTATGTTATTTCCCATGACTGTTGTTCATCCATTTTGTTCACTGGGAATAACTGAGAACCACTGATATATACTAAGTCATGTCTTCCTCACCTTTCACCTAGACTGTGAATTTTTGCTGTTTTTGTTTGTCCCATATTGTGTGTTCTTACCACACATCCAGCCTTGTTAACTCATCCCCATCATATAACAGCTGTTGTCTTTCCATCACTCTCTGTGGTGATCAACAATCAATGCACTATGCAAATTAGCACACATCCAACACATATTGTATTTGCATGATTATATTTAAGTTATATATGTTATATATATGTGTGTGTGTGTGTGTGTGTGTGTGTGTGTGTGTGTGTGTGTGTGTGTGTGTGTGTATATATATGAGATTGTTTGTCCCACTCCTCCCGTTTTATGCTTATGACTTTGTCACTGAATGAGTCCCTCTTTAATTGAAGTTCACTTACTCTACTAGAATTCATTGTAAATTTTGATACAGACAATGGAAGAAACAAGCTGCAGAAAGGCTTAGCAACCTGTGAAGAGCCATGTTTTTTTAATATTGTTTAATTGGTTTCATGTGTAGGAGCTGAACAATCGCTGGCGGTCCCTGCAGCAGCTGGCTGAAGACAGGAGCAACATGCTTGGCAGTGCTCATGAGGTGCAACGATTCCACAGGTACAAATCAAAGGCTGTAGAAAAGCTGGTTTCAGACCTCCAATTCTCCAATTTGTTTAGCAATCTCAATGACATCCCTTTCTGGGAGCTGGTGAAATAACGGACCAATCAGTGTTTTTTTTTAAGGCAGAATAAAGAATATACACATTATCTTTATACATGTCATACATTCTCAGGTAGTGGCTTTATCGATTTCAGTAACTCAGAGAAACAGGCTTTTATTTCTCATATTCTTTTTTCTTTTTTTGAGACCCTTACCTAATTGAATGTGACCATTTTTTAAAAATCACGAATTAAGCTCCCCCAACATTTGATAAATGAATAAATGAAGACATCATTCCCATTCTAAGACTGTCTTTTATTTTTTATGGAAAGAACTTTTCATTTGCAGAGAAGGTGTCCAGTATTATTGTAGTTTTTCTCTAATTCAGTGTGTATGTGTAGTAATTAAATGAAAACAAAAGGAGCAAAATCCTCTGTCTTTGCTAACTGCTTACTTCACTCAAAAACACACATTTTCTCATTACAATATTTGACCAAAGTTGTGTTTGTGCCTCCTCAGGGATGCTGATGAAACTAAAGAGTGGATTGAGGAAAAGAACCAGGCCCTCAACACTGACAACTATGGTCATGACTTGGCCAGTGTCCAGGCTCTTCAGCGCAAGCACGAAGGCTTTGAGAGAGACCTGGCAGCTCTGGGTGACAAGGTCAGATTGTCCTTTATCTGAGCTTGTTGCTGATATACAACCAACCCTCAGACTGAAAATGTAGTATTTCTATTGATATATGGAGGCTGTGGTTCATGATGTTAAGACCATTTATCCTGCGGTTGATAGTTTGATATCCACCAACTCTGTGTGTTGAAATGTCTTTGAGTAAGATACCCTTTAGCTGCATTTCCACCGCAGGAACTTTCCCCACAGACTTGTTTTCTCCAGAAAACATTGCTAGCTTTGTCATGTATCAGCTGACTTATTTGCCTAATCCTCCTGGGTCTTCTCACCTCTGTTGAAACTGGAAGAAAATGATTCAGGTCCATTTCTGTGGCTGGTTCAGATGAGTTTGTGGCTGCCCAGTGGAGACAGAAATTTATGGCAAGCCTGTAGAATTCTCTCTAACCAGAGTGAATTTCTGGCCAAGTACATATTGAGGATTATAGGAAATAACAAGGAAAACACACGGTGAGGGCTAGGCTATATTAATTATCAAAGAAAGGAAGAAAAGAGAATGGAACTATTAACATGTGTATTCTGTGTCTAAAGGGGCAAGTAGAGTGTCAGAGAGGCTCCACTAACAAGGAAGTTCACAAATGAAATGCCATTTGTGTCACATGGTCATGTTAAACAGCTGCATGGAGTGAAGAGAACTACAAGCGTCCTTATGGGGAAACCTTTCACTTCACTCACTTCAGTCAACACAGAATTAATAAAGGAATCTAGGAAAACACACTAATAATGAAGCTGGTTTGTTATGGATCTCCAAATTTCTGATCAGGGAGAAACCTTAATTATTAACAAATTTGGATGAGTACAGAAATTCTGTTTCCACAAAACACAGAAAACAAAGCGTCCCAGGAACCCTCTTCCTTTCCTTGAAGATGGTTCCTGGGCGTTCCTGGTACTTTTGGTGGAAATACAGCTTTGCAGTTGCTCCTGATGGGCAGGCCAGTGCTTTGCACAATCAGTGTGTGAGTGGATGTGCTCTGTAAATGCAGTCCATTTACCATTTGACGCTTTTATTTATCCTCTTCTTCTCTATCTTCTCCCAGGTGAACTCTCTTGGGGAGACAGCAGAGCGTCTGATCCAGTCCCATCCTGAGGCAGTAGATGATATCCAGGAGAAGTGCACAGAGCTGAACACTGCTTGGAGCAGCCTGGTAGGACGTGCTGACCAGCGCAAAGAGAAGCTTGGCAACTCCCATGATCTGCAGCGCTTCCTCTCTGACTTCAGGTGAGTAGAACATATCTGATTGTTGTGGCTGGGTCAGATTGTTGTTGAGGGCAGTTAGGCAGTTAGAAGTGTAGAAAGGAGGTTTAAACTCAATAGATACAAGTAAGATTTGGTCCAATTGATATTTTTGTCTATAACATTTAACCTGTACACAGAGATCTGATGTCATGGATTAATGGCATCCGTGGGCTGGTGTCATCAGAGGAGCTGGCCAAAGATGTGACTGGAGCAGAGGCCCTTCTGGAAAGGCACCAGGTATTGAATTTCTTCCTTTGGTCAAATTTGACAGAATTACAAATGTCCTTGAATGTTTTTTCCTCCTAAATCTTACAATGCTCATTTGTTTTTCTTCTTTATTCATCTTGCCAGGAACATCGCACAGAGATTGATGCTCGTGCTGGAACCTTCCAGGCCTTTGAACAGTTTGGTCAGCAGCTGCTGGTGCGAGGCCACTATGCTAGTCCTGAGATTCAGCAGAAACTGGAGGCTTTGGACTGTGAGCGTGCTGACCTGGAGAAAGCCTGGGTGCAGCGTCGTATGATGTTGGACCAGTGCCTTGAGCTCCAGGTATCGAAGTCTTGCACCATGACAAGACCATTTAGACATAGTTATTACTGCTACCTTCTCACTGAATGTTGTCTTGATCCCTCTGCAGCTCTTCAACAGGGACTGTGAGCAGGCAGAGAACTGGATGGCAGCTCGTGAAGCCTTCCTTGCCAGTGATGACAAGGGTGACTCTTTAGACAGTGTGGAGGCCCTCATCAAAAAACATGAAGACTTTGACAAGGCCATTAATGTGCAGGTCAGCAAGATATTTGGCTGGCCATTGAGAGCTTTCAAAACTGCCCCGTAGCTGTGTTATTTAAATGATGAAATGTTGCCTGCTGTACAGGAGGAGAAGATTGCTGCTCTGCAGTCTTTTGCTGACCAGCTAATTGGAGCTGACCATTATGCCAAACCTGATATCTTCAGCCGCCGCAATGAAGTCCTGGACAGGTTGTAAATGCTTGTATTTTTAGTATTTATTTATTAATTGGCTTTACACAACAGAGCAATGGTTCTAACTTGATCCCTACTAACATGAATGTGATTTCAATATTTCAAGAATGTTACATCAAGCTATCACTGGCAATACAACTATCAGGGTCCCTAAAAACAGTGCTCTAAATATTTAAAAGAAAATCAACTCAAGCAAAAAATAGACATAAAACTAAAAAAGATAGTAGTACTAGAGTAATAACATAAAATATAGACCTAGAATATTACTTGTATGTATAACTAAATAGAAATATACAGTAGAATACAGGTACTACTGTTGACAGTGGCTGTGCAATTGTTATAAGGTGGTGAAGGTACAAAAAAAGCTGTCTGGCTGACTTTACGATGCAGTCAGTGGGGTGAGTCCGGATCAGGTCCTTGCTGATGTGAACCTAGAGAAATCGGAATCTGCTGATTCTCTCCACCTCTTGATGGAGAGGGGGGCATGTTTCTCTCCCTCCTGCTTCTTAAAACTCATAGTCAGCTCTTTTGTTTTGCTGGCACCAAGATGTCAGGGCTCGGACCTCCACCCGCCATCTCAAGCATGTTCTTTTTTTACATTTACATTTGTATTATATTTGTCAAATAAATGTGATGTGCATTACTTGCAGTTTGTTTGGAAGTAGAGTAGTAGTAGAGTGACTACTGTATATTCATCATAGACAGATGACACGTCTTAAACAGGTTGAAATATGTGTGTCATGGAACTGAAACTCTATCTGGCTTAAGCAACTTCCTCTAAAACAGTGGTTTTATTGTGGCTTTAATTTACCTAAATGTATTCAAAGTGTCAAACTTACACTTGTCTTTCCCTGAAATTAGTAATTGACGTGACATGTATATTAATACTGAATTTACTGCATAAGAGAGGCTCAAATGTGAAACCTTGGGGAACCTTACGTGTAAAATGTCCTGACATTTGATTTGATGTGTTAACTTACTGTCAAATTTTTTTGGAAGGTGGCGCCGTCTGAAGGCTCAGATGATCGAAAAACGTTCAAAACTGGGCGAATCTCAGACCTTACAGCAGTTTAGCAGGGATGTTGACGAGATTGAAGCTTGGATCAGTGAGAAGCTGCAGACTGCAACTGATGAGTCATACAAGGACCCTACCAACATCCAGGTACAAGATGGCTTCTACTGGCACAGGAACAACTCACAGAAGCTACTTCACTTTTTTGTGATTTATGTAACTGTGTTAAATCCCTCCCTGTATCATGCCTGAAGTTAGACTGAATCTTTTTCCCACTTTTTTTTATAGCTGTCCAAGCTGCTGGTAAGTTTGAGTAGTGTGTCAGCTAACTAACAATGGAACAGGTTATTCTACATGTGTCCACGTCTTTGCTGTATGTGTAGATGTGATGTAGGACAAGTACTACCTTCATCTCGAGTTTGTCCATTGTCAGCACTAAGTGCCAGTTTCTTTTACACTTGGGTTTTAATTGTTTCATCTATACATTAATTTATTTGCTTCATTCTGTGTTCAGTTTGGTGTTTTTTAATCTAGGTTTGTTTTGTCATTGACGGCTACTTGTGTGGCTACCATGTTTATTTGCAATTGTTGTCCAGTCTTTAAACTTGCTTCAGATGTTTGATTCCACAGTCAAACTTATGCAATTGAAATGAAACTGAAAAGGCTGAAGGTTGACTAATACCACTCCTGACTAATACTGGCAAGCATACTATAACACTGTTGTCAAACTAACAAATTCTAAATCTAGGAGCAATTGTTACTAAGATGTTTTAAAATTTCCTGAAGCTGAGAAGGTAGTGAAAACACTGAAAGATACAAACATGAAGCAACTTTGAAATGACTCTTTCTTCAGTAGTTTTTTCCCCCAATTTTCTGTTTTTCATTTCTACAGATACTGTCTTCTACACTACATTTTTTGTTTTTCACTTGTATTGTGCGTCTCTCAATGTCTGACCCATTGTTATATACATATTACAGCTGTTGTTTTTCATTAACAAACACAATTTGTATTTGTGTGTCCTTTGTGGTTCTCATGCTATATCTTTGTTCCCCCCTGCCTATGTGTGTGCTGTCAGAGTAAGCATCAGAAACATCAGGCGTTTGAGGCTGAGCTGCATGCCAATGCAGACAGAATCCGTGGGGTCATTGACACTGGCAATGCCCTGATCCAGAGAGGAGCCTGTGCTGGCAGTGAGGACGCAGTCAAGGTATTTTCATCATGTCTTTAGAGTGTGAATGTTGTTTAACAGAAATGTGTATTTTTCATTAAATATTGGTTATTCGGGAGACACTTGAGATCAAATGTCACATGTGTTATGTGTTGTGTATGTTGTGAAATAAAACAAAGGAAAATCCCAAATGTGTTTTGACAATAAGAGAATGAGATTCACAGTGACCGAAACAAGGCAAAGAGTAAGACTGTACGACACGGATTGTACTGTCCGTGTGGGTAAAATCCTACAAGATGAGGCTGAATTCCTTTGTTTTTATATCAGAATTGCAGTTAAATGTGTTAATTTCCTAAGAGCTGGGATTTGAATTCTAACTTGTATTAGTAAGTGTGTCCTCACAACATATGACAAATATCTCTGATAAAGTTTCCTCAGCTTGACCTAATTAATTAAGAGCTGACTAACATTAATTCTGTAAGTTGGCCATACAACAAAAAAAGGAATCTTTGCTCTTACCTGGTACCTCTGTACTTTTCACTCATATGGATTGAATTTATCTAATTTATGTGTAAGAATATCATCTTAAATGTAGTAGTGTAGTGAAGATGTGAAAAAGATTTTTGCTTTATTCAAACATGACTTGTCCATTCCTCAGGCACGCCTTAATGCTCTTGATGAACAGTGGCAGTTCCTTGTCAACAAATCTGCAGAAAAGAGCCAGAAACTCAAAGAGGCCAACAAGCAACAGAACTTCAACACAGGCATCAAGGACTTTGACTTCTGGCTCACTGAGGTGTGCATCTTCATGTCAGATACATGTGTAAAAACACTGACAGGCCATTGTGCAAAAAAATGTCTCAAGTCTAATGCATTTTTGTTTATCAGGTTGAAGCTCTTCTTGCCTCCGAGGACTATGGAAAAGATCTGGCCTCAGTCAACAATCTACTGAAGAAACACCAGCTGCTCGAGGCTGATATTTCTGCCCATGAGGTACTCTGCTCATTTTTAAAAATGGCTTTACATATAGGTCTGCTTATTTCAGAAAATTTGTTGATTTTGAACAAAATACCCACCAAAGAAGTTAGTTGCCAGAAAATACATTTAAAGGCCTAGCTGGTAGCAAAAAAAGTAAACCATAATCCAGAATTGCAATGAGAGCCTGTGACCACCTCTCTCCTGCCTGCAGGATCGTCTGAAGGATCTGAATGGCCAGGCTGACAGCCTGATGGCCAGCAACGCCTTCGACACCTCACAGGTAAAGGACAAGCGGGATGCCGTCAATGGACGCTTCACCAAGATCAAGAGCATGGCTGCCGGCCGCCGTGCTAAACTCAACGAGTCCCACCGCCTGCATCAGTTCTTCAGGGACCTGGATGATGAAGAGTCTTGGATAAAGTAAGGGAGTTCCTCCTTATTGTACAGTTATCTTTTAGAGAATCAGCAGTGGGGATGAGATGATATTTTTCTTTTTTCTATTTGGTTGCTTCGAGACATACACAATTTAAGCATACACATGACTGCGTTGACCCCACACAGAGAAAAGAAGTTGCTTGTGAGTTCAGAGGACTACGGACGTGATTTGACAGGAGTACAGAATCTAAGGAAGAAACACAAGAGGCTGGAGGCTGAGCTGGGAGCACATGAGCCGGCCATCCAGGTAAGATCAATTTGAAAGGTTTCTTTCTTTCTTTTTTTTTTTTTTGGTTGTTTTTTAAGAAAAGGTCCTCAGGCAATGGTACTTGCTATGGTTGTGTTTCTGTTCATCTTCATTCCAGTACATGCAATTCACAGACTTGACAGTGGTAATAATCTTCTACCATTGTATTTCTCATCTGAGCCAGCTTTGAAGGTTGTCATATTAATTTAAACTAACTGAGCTGAAATATTCCTTATTCAACAAAACAATCAGACTTCCCTATGATGAATTTCATGTCTATATATTAATTACAACAAATGCCTTGCAACCCCATATGTAGAGTAAATCCCCCAACATCATACAAAGTTGTGTAAAACTTGTTGAAAAACTGCCCTGGACCTGACCCTTACCTTATGTTTGATTATTACACTTATACCACTTCTCCCTCTCTCAGTATACTGGGAGATACTGTGGCTTTGGTAGACAGTCATTTTGTTTTAATTCATTAATATAGTAATTCTTTTACTGTGTGCTCTCAGTCGGTGCTGGACACTGGAAAGAAACTGTCTGATGACAACACCATTGGTCAGGAGGAGATTCAGCAGAGGCTTGCTCAGTTTGTCGACCACTGGAAAGAACTCAAAGACTTATCTGGAGCAAGGTATGTTAGCTATACACTATACACTCAGTCAAGGACACACAAACTGATAGAAATAACAATGTAAATATGTACATAATATATACATAGTACAGTGATTATGTTTGTTCCCAGGGGACAAAGGCTAGAAGAGTCACTGGAATATCAGCAGTTTGTGGCAAATGTGGAGGAGGAAGAAGCTTGGATTAATGAGAAGTTGAATCTAGTGGGAAGTGAGGACTACGGAGATACACTTGCTGCTGTGCAGGTACTTTTCTGTCACAGATAACAACACTCCTTGGTACATAACATTGAATAATAGCTTTTAAACTAAGATGTGGTGATAACTAAGTCTCTTTTGAACAGGGCTTGCTGAAAAAGCACGAAGCATTTGAGACCGACTTCACTGTGCACAGAGACAGAGTCAATGATGTGTGTGCCAACGGAGAGGAGCTTATTAAAAAGGTACTGACTAGAAAGCATGGGGGAAAATCAGCTTAATTTGAGAAGCAATTAAATCATGATTTGTTATAACAGAAAAGGTTTTCTCGAGATAATATGGGTGTGTTGCCAACAGAACAACCATCACGTGGATAACATCAGTGCCAAGATATCAGCTCTACGAGGCAAAGTTTCTGAGTTGGAGAGGGCAGCAGCACAAAGAAAGGCCAAGTTGGATGAAAACTCTGCCTTCCTGCAGTTCAACTGGAAAGCCGATGTGGTGGAGTCATGGATTGGTAAGAATATATGGAGACCTTTGTCTTCCTTCTCCATAAAATCAGTCTCATTCCAAAACAAGTGACTTCTATTGAATTTCTAAATACTAGATATACTAGAAAGCTTTAGTCCTATACATATCCTAAAATCCTAATATTCTTTGTATAAAGGTATATATCAGGTATCCTTTAAAGACTTTTCTGTAATATATCTTTAATCAGTATCAGTGCTTAATCAGTATTCACAGTCCTGTAAAGAAAAAAACTACTACAGTGAATTCTCAACCATACCTAGAAGGAGTAAATTATAGTTACAGTATTTTCAATACTTAAAAGTATTTTTGTTCTGTTTCATTACTGACATTTTAATTTGAACTTCTAAGAGTCTAAGAAGCTGTTGATGTTTTTCTTTCATGTCTTTATTTCTTCAATGTTTTTGCCAATGATGCATCATCTTGCAGGTTTGTTGAAATAGATGTTGCATGAAGCATTTGTGGGACATCAGTAGCAATCAATAATACAAACCCCGATTCCAGTGAAGTTGGGACTTTGCGTAAAACGGAAATACAGTGTTCCCTCGCTATATCACGGTTCACCTTTCGCGGCCTCGCTATTTCACGGATTTTTTTCAGTGCAATTTTGCATACTTTTTTTTTTTACAGCGTAGGAATGCGCAATGTATTCTGTATCCTGATTGGCTAAGGTTGAATCCACCCATTGTGTTCTGCATCCTGATTGGCAAAGGGACGGTAGATCATTGTCAATCATTCTCTTCCGAGCCGTGTCTCCTGTAGAGTACAGAATGCGTTCAGCTTGCCTTATTTACATCTTAAAAATCTACGGTTTGAACTTTGAGAGTGTTTAAAGAAGAGAGAAATGAGAGAAAATATTAATGTTTGTCTGAGAAAAGTGTATTAAGTGTGTGGTGAGGGGTTTTACAGCCTTAAAACATATAATAATTGTAAAAATCCTACTTAACGGATTTCACTTATTGCGGGCTATTTCTGAAACGTTAACCCCGCGATAAACGAGGGAACACTGTAAAGACAGAATACAATGATTTTACAAGTCCTTTTCAACCTATATTTAATTGAACACACTACAAGGATATTTAATGTTCAAACTGATAAACTTAATTGTTCTTTTTGCAAATCTTCACTCATTTTAAATTTAATGGCTGCAAGACGTTTCAATAGAGCTGGGACAAGGGCAACAAAAGACTGGGAAGTTTGGAACATTCCACAGCTGAACAGGTTAATTAGAAACAGGTTAGTGTCATGATTGGGAGCATCCCCGGAAGGCTCAGTTGTTCACAAGCAAGTATGGGGTGAGGTTCACCACTTTGTGAAGAACTGCATGAGCAAATAGTCCAACAGTTTAAGAACAACGTTTCTCAACATATAACTGCAAGGAATTTGGGGATTTCATCATCTACGGGTCCATAACATCATCAAAGATTCAGAGAATCTGGAGAAATCTCTGCACATAAGCAGCAAGGCCACAAACCAACACTTGAATGCCCTTGACCTACGATCCCTCAGGTGGCACTGCATTAAAAACTGGCATAATTGTGTAGGATATTGCCACGTTGACTCAGTTCATCTCAGAAAATCATTGTCAGCTAACACAGCTCATCGCTACATCTCCAAATGCAAAGCAAAAGCCATATATCAACAACACCCAGAAACGCCACTGGTGTCTCTGGGCATGAGGTCATCTAAGATGGACTGAGGCAAAGTGGAAAAGTGTGCTTTGGTCTGACGAGTCCACATTTCATATTGTTTTTGGAAATCAAAACATGTCCTCCTGGCCAAAGAGGAAAAGGACCATCCGGATTGTTATCAGCGCAAAGTTCAAAAGCCAGCATCTGTGTTGAGATGGGGGTGTGTTAGTGCTCATGGCATGGGTACCTCGCACAACTGTGAAGGCACCATTAATGCAAAAGGTACATACAGGTTTTGGAGCAACATATGCTGCCATCCAAGCAACGTCTTTTTCAGGGACGTCCCTGCTTATTTCAGCAAAACATTACCAAGCCACATGTGTTAGTCTACATGTGTTACAACAGCATGGCTTCATCGTAAAAGAGTGTACTAGTACTAGATTGGACTGCCAGCAGTCCAGACCTGTCTCCCATTGAAAATATGTGGCACATTATGAAGCTCAAAATACGGCGGCAGAGACCCCAGACTGTTGAGCAACTGAAGTTGTACATCAAGCAAGAATGGGAAAGAATTCCACCTACAAAGCTTCAACAATTAGTGTCCTCAGTTCCCAAATGCTTATTGAGTGTGAAAAGGAAAGGTGATAGCACAGTGGTAAACATGTCCCTGTCCCAGCTCTTTTGGAATGTGTTGCAGCCATCAAATTCAAAATGAGTGATTGAATGAAAGATTTACAAAAAAAACAATGAGGTTTATCAGTTTGAACATTAGATGTCTTGTCTTTGTAGTGTATTCAGTTAAACATAGGTTGAAAAAGACTTTTAAATCATTGTATTCTGTTTTTATTTACATTTTACACAACATCCCATCTTCATTGGAATTGGGGTTTGTAAGAGTAAAGAGTAAAACCAAATGACCAGTAGATGCAAGTATGTTCATCAAAAAAAGTTCCAGCTCAACTTAATCTGTAAATTTCCCTTTGAGTGGAGATTAATCCAAGGAGATATAATATGTGCATTAGTTTTCCCAGGGTACATAGACATATTTTTCCACCTTTGAGAGAGCCATGCAAGTTGTCCTGATCAGGTCCAGGCCATAGCTATGTACTTAGCTAGACATGAAAAAAATATCTGTATTCTCACCTCACTTTTAGAAAGAAAGGAAACATATTTTCCCAAATATAAAACTATTCTTCACTAATTGTTTGCAAAGCCTCACCTCAGTGTAACTGTATTCTGTTTAGGCCAGACTCATTTTTGTGGACTTGAGTCAGAATTGTCACCATAAATTCTGAATCTGTGGCTGTGCTATGTGTTTAGGTGAGAAAGAGAACAGCCTTAAGACTGATGACTATGGCAGAGACCTGTCCTCTGTGCAAACTCTGCTCACCAAACAGGTACTCCATCCTTTGATTTTTTTCTTCTGCATCCTCTACTTCTACTCTTTCCATTAACATCATCTATTTTCTGTATCTGTCTGTAGGAGACATTTGATGCTGGCCTCCAGGCCTTCCAGCAGGAGGGCATCACCAACATAACAGTTCTCAAGGACCAGCTGCTGGCTGCTAAGCATGTCCAATCAAAAGCCATCGAAGCACGTCATGCCGCCTTGATGAAGCGTTGGAACCAGCTGCTCTCCAACTCAGCAGCTCGCAAGAAGAAACTTCTGGAGGCTCAAGAGCACTTCAGAAAGGTAAAAAGGCCTGAAGAACATCTTGTGTTGAAAGGGTGGTCTTTTGTGTTGTTTTTCAGAAATGTCTGAAATCATAGTATCCAAATAAAACCTTCGTACTACAAATAATAAATAAATTAGTAAAGCATTTTAACAAACCTATGGTCATATTAGTAAATTTAACTTGATGTAAGGATCATATCTTCTCCATGCCCAACCCAGGTTGAGGACTTGTTCCTGACATTTGCCAAGAAGGCCTCAGCCTTCAATAGCTGGTTTGAGAATGCAGAGGAGGATCTGACGGACCCAGTGAGGTGCAACTCTTTGGAGGAGATCCGGGCACTGCGTGAAGCCCACGAGGCCTTCCGCTCCTCGCTGAGCTCAGCTCAGGCCGACTTCAACCAGCTGGCTGAGCTGGACCAGCAAATCAAGAGCTACCAGGTGGTCTCCAATCCCTATACCTGGTTCACCATGGAAGCCCTCGAGGAGACCTGGAGGAACCTGCAAAAGATAATTAAGGTCTCCAAAGCAAAGAAATATATACATTTTACACACTCATGAAAATTCACAAACACAACTTGATAATACTTTCATTCACCTTCTTCTGTATGCTAAATTAATCTTTCTTCTTACAGCTAACACAGCAGGCAACATGATTTACACGCCTGTATAAATCATTTGTACCAGTATGTCACGGCCCGGCTCTGAAGCCGCAACAAAGAATAGGGAGATGCAGAGTGGAAGCAAAAAATTAACTTATTTATTTAACACCCGCAAACACAAATCACTGAAAACATAGCAAACAAGAGAATGGGATGTGGTTGTCAGTGGGGTCAGTAGTGAAGGTATGTGTGTAAGTGTGTTGAATCGCTACAAGACAAAGTGATGCTCAGCAGAGCAGCGCCAGGTGAGAAAGGAGAGAGCGTTGCAGCCAGAGAGGTGGGGCTTTTGTAGCTGCTCACCGGGCCCAGGTGCGCTCTACTAGGGAGCTCTGACTCTGCCTTCCAGGTATCAGGGCTCCACCTGCTGCCTTTGATGTCATTTGACAAGAGTCCAATGGGCCCACATGAAAAACAACAAATCAAAACGGATTATATAATGGAGCGTCCATCTTTGGTCCTGCACAGGCTCTGCTCCACTAATCTCTAATCTTAATAACTGTCACTTTAAATGCAGAGCTGAGGTCTACAAAAAACACACAGTAGGGTGGGGGTAGGGTAGGGTGAAGCGTTTCATCTTTGATGCGGCTGATCAGTTTTTTTCAGGCAAGGAGCAATGATGGTTAAACATGAAAACCTAGATAGCTTGGTCTGTATGTTCCTTCAGTACCCATCTGTCAAAATGTCAGGTTTCAGCTTTCCTCAGATTCACGGCTTTGAGTACATGTCTGACATCATGCTGCTGCACAGTGAGGACGTGGTTGTTTGAGGTCAGTGAAGGCATGTGCCTCTGCTGTTTTCACCTCAAGGGCCAGGTTCACCTCAAAGTGAAAACAGTCAGTAAAGCGACACCATCAACAGCTGTGTGGTCTTGTCTCATAGCTGTTAGTGAAGTTAAATGAGCCTCTATTGTTCTCTTGTTAGACACTCAAGATCCCAGATGCCTCTGTTCAGGTTGGTTGGTGACCCTTTATAAGGCTGACCTTAAGATGGTGTTGCAGTCTCTTTGGAGAGTTTTGACATCATTTGTTATCTAGGGCTACACCCATATGTGTTGTTGGTGACATTATTGACACTGTTCTGTATGTAGCAGATTACAACTGGTGTGTACTCCAAGTCCTGACAATAAAATCCCATTTAGTCCATTAAAAAAATCCTGTAACTCCAGGTAACTCCCTCTTTATGGTGGATGAGCATTTTAGTATCCAGCAGAATGGAAACAGGCATAACAGTAAACTTGCATGGAAGACAGACCGGCCTGAATTTAATCAGAAGAACAGCATCTGTCTGTGATTTAGGTATTAATGCACCAATTGTGGATGTAAATGCGTAGCCCACTCCTTTGCTCTTACTAGAGATTAGACTTAGAAGAATTAGCATAACAAGATCTAATTAAAAATAACAAAGCAACATATCTTTGGTTTCCCTTTATATTGTAAATTGAGTGTTCATGATTTTAAGAAAATAGATTAATCATCCCAATAATGTAGTTTTAATGGCCAGGATGTCAATATTTGTTGTATTCATATTCCCACAAACTTAAAATGTTTTTCTGTGTAGTTTACCTTGCCGGATTCTGTTTTGCTGTCTGTAAATGTGAGTATAGGAGCGGGAGCTGGAGCTGCAGAAGGAGCAGAGAAGGCAGGAGGAAAACGACAAGTTGCGCCAGGAGTTTGCCCAGCACGCCAATGCTTTCCACCAGTGGCTGCAGGAGACCAGGTAGAGGACATGTTTTTCCAGCTGTGTTTTTCTTAGCCTCAACTGACATTTTTGCAGCCTGACACAGATATCAGTGCTTGTTTTTTTGTTTAGTTTTTTTGTTCTTGTTTTAAACATCAACATTTCAACTTAGATGCTCAGCATGAATGATGTGTTTTAAAGATGAAAATGTCTCTACTGCATCATAGTCTTCAGCTGCACACACAATGTTGGAACACACTATCGTGGACTTTGAGGATGCTTTCACAGTGTTTATGTTTCTATAAATCCACTGAATAAGCTCAGAACAAAAAAACTCTGGTATATTTATATTTAAACATACCTTCATTTTCAAAGCCAAGCCACCACACACAATCACCAGTGTCCTCACTGGCATTTAGCGTAATATGTTTTCAGAGTTGTATGCATTAAATATAATGTCATTACTACATGTTAACTGGTTTCTCTTATTCTCTCCCCCACCTTCCTCTTGGCTGCATCCTCGCTGGTGTTTGGGATTACTTTGCTAATCAGGACATATCTTCTGGATGGGTTAATATCACCATTTCTCTTTTTACATGTCTTATGAGTCCTTGATCCAATGTGTGTGGGTGTGAACACAGTGTAGGATGTGATATTCCTCTTTGATATAGATTTTCTTTTAAATATTCCCTGTGTTTTCACTTTATTTTCTTGTCTTGTTTGATCTCTGGTCTTCCCTCCTCCTCTATCTTCTCTTTGAATAGCATAGCCTATCGGCGGGTTATCTGTGTCTATCAGTACCAAGTTGCTGATGATCTTTCTGGAAGGTCAACCTCTTTCAAGCATTGCTATATTTTCTATTGCTTGTTCTGATCCACGCAGTATTCTCAGGGCTGTGTGTACTCCACTAACATCACCCAGTCTTCATACGCAAAGCATCAGGCTGCAGATGGCACTACATCCAACCAGTAGACCAGCTAGTTGTCAACTGTTTTTTACTCTGTGGACTCCAGGAATGGAAAATGCTAATTATTGGCTTCCATTGTACATATGTACACATTTATTAATGCTACATCTTGAATTTGGACCAATTGGGATATTGTAGTTTATTTTTCAGAATTTGTGCATTAACTTCAAGGTGCATCATTTTACTGAAAACTCAATTTTCATATTCATGAACCACAAATTATGATGCAGTTTCCAGTCCTGCATGCAATACCCCTAAACGTGCATGGTTTGGGTTACCAGTAGATTTTTTTAATACACCTCCACTCAGTAAAGATAGCATTACAGGTCCAGGTTCAAAAGTGAAGATGATTGTATAGTCTCAATAGTGACATGCCAACTTATATATACCCAACAGGCAGTTATATCACACTTCTAAACACTTAGATTTCTTATATTTCATAAAGGATTCTGTGGGAATTGTTGTAGAGGATATATGTCTGCCTAATAACAATTTGTGTCAGGGTGAGTGGGGTAGTTTTATCCTACTGTGGTGCTTCCTCTAATATCAGTATTTGTTGATGTAAGGTCCTGTATGGTGGAAGAGTCGGGTACCCTTGAGTCTCAGCTGGAAGCCACCAAAGTAAGTATCAGTCACAACAGCAAGTCATTACATCATAGTAACACTTCTAAGGTGGATCTGTGATAAGTTCGTTTTAATACATGTATGTGTACGTGTGTATGTGTAGCGTAAGCACCAGGAGATCCGGGCCATGCGAAGCCAGCTGAAGAAGATTGAAGACCTGGGAGCAGCTATGGAAGAAGCGCTTATCTTGGACAACAAGTACACAGAGCACAGCACAGTGGGTCTGGCCCAGCAGTGGGACCAGCTAGATCAACTTGGAATGAGGATGCAGCACAACTTGGAGCAACAGATACAGGCCAGGTACCCATCAAAATTCAATTCATTTACATTAACTGTTATTATGAATTCATCTGGAATTCAGACACAATTCAAACACTTGTCAAATGTAAGAAAGATGTTTAAAGTTGGAGATGTGAGCTCATGTTTCTTGCCATTCCTCTTAAGGAACACCACTGGAGTGACAGAGGAGGCTTTGAAAGAGTTCAGCATGATGTTCAAGTAAGTGGCTTTGACCTGACTTCATCTTGACATGTGTGTTTTACCTTCTAATGTAACATCTTCATCTACAACTGTTTATCTGCAGGCACTTTGACAAGGAGAAGTCTGGCCGTTTGAACCACCAAGAGTTTAAGTCATGTCTACGCTCGCTGGGCTATGACTTGCCCATGGTGGAAGAGGGTGAACCTGATCCCGAGTTTGAGGCCATACTCGACACTGTAGATCCCAATAGGTCAGTTTTATGTTTAGAACGTTACATTGATAGGATGTTGAAGTTCTGTCTAACTGTGAGCAATCTGTGTCTGCAGGGATGGCAACGTGTCATTGCAGGAGTACATGGCGTTCATGATAAGCCGTGAGACAGAAAATGTCAAGTCCAGTGAGGAGATAGAGAGTGCTTTCCGAGCACTCAGCACCGAGAACAAACCCTATGTCACTAAAGAAGAGCTCTATCAGGTTAGAGGTGTTTACTGCTCACTCAGTATGAGTGACAAGTCTTCATGGAGTTCTAACTGTCTTTTTCTTCCTTTCAGAATCTGACAAAGGAGCAGGCAGACTACTGTCTCTCACACATGAAGCCCTATCTTGATAGCAAGGGACGCGAGCTGCCATCAGCTTTCGATTTTGTGGAATTCACTCGCTCACTCTTTGTCAACTGATCCTGCTCCCACCAGTGACCAATCAGGATGCGTTTTCCTCACACACACACTTCAACATGAACACATAGCTGAAACTGCATGATTGTGGTTCTATGAATACTCACTAATAACAATTATCCGTATCATCTATTTATCTAACTGTACCCTTAACTCTTTGTGCTTCTCATGATAGCATAGTGGATCTGTTTGCATTTGAATGTTATTTTAGCTGTTTTAGCTTGTGCTTTCAATGACGTTAAGCGCTAATAGTAACAATAATGTTGTAACACCACCTGAACAATTGCAGTGTGCTTTAATAAACGCTACTGGTTAGAACTGGAAACCTCTACTGTGTTTTTCTTCTTTCATCATTTAATTGTTAGTCTTTCAGGTTTTTTTTTTTAACAAATCAGTTCAAATAAATACTTTGTCCTCTGCAGCAGTCGACTGTTCCACGACAATATGTGTCATTCTGCCATGTGACTGGCCACCTGCTCAAGCTGGTCGCTCTCTCTGGGACTCTGTTCAGTCAAATTGGCACTCAGCTGCCAAATGCTGACTGTCCCATCTGTTTTCCCCACTGCTAGGAAGTGAGGGTTCTGACAGTTGAAGGCCAGACAAGTTGCAGCTTGGCCCACACCTCCATGCTCAATGGTGGCTGCTGGCTTCAGGCAACTGTGGCCTAAGTCAAATATCTGCACTTCACCTGAGAGAGAGAAAGAGAGATGCACAGTGCTTGAGTGTCAATAAGAGCATATGTGTCTTACACCCTTAAGTGCTGTTGCTTGGTTTACATGACACTGCACACCAAGCTGACATGTACATGTGCTGAAAACTCTCACAGGTTTACTTTTAAAGAACAAGTCAGCCTCAGTTTTGTAAACGATGGTATAGAGCAGTGATGCATCATTCTAAGGTTTCATCAAGATCTAATATGTGACCTTTAAGATAATAGCCTTCTGCTGTGAGCAGAACAACCTGTGACTTGTGAACATATGGATGGGCAATAACCCAATTTTTTTCATGGAGAACCAGTTTGCTTTCTGATCTGAATCTGATATGGGGCAGGTAGAACCAGCATTGAACAATGTAAAACAACAAATGCAAAGTAAATACATGACCTAACAAGAAATCAATCATAATTTTAGTTATTATTTATAACATCTATCCAAAGTTTTGGCGCTACCTTGTCCGGTGGCTGCAGCAAAAACCAGGGGTCTGGTTGGGGACCACTGCACTTGAAACACATAGGAGTCTGAAACTCTGAGAGACAGCAATGGGTTGGTCTGTAGCAGAGAATGGAGGTGGGCGAGACCATCAGTCCCTGCACTCACAAACAGGTTCCTGGAGACACAAGACAAAAGTCAGAATACAGTCACTGTCGGTGGTCACCTCTGTAATGATCATGTGTTTAGTTGGTTGTGACCTGTGAAAAGGGGAGCAGTGTATGGAGTGGACGGGGCCGCTAAGAGGCCTGAATGAGAAGACTGCCGGGGCTCTTAGTGTCACACTCTCTCCTTCAGAGGGTCCTGCAGCCAGCGTCTGGGAGGAGAAGGAGCATCTAAGCAGAAGACCGCCCTCAGAGCCCACCAAGAAGGTGTCAGAGTCATAGGGAGACAGGGCCAGAGAGGTTACACCCACAGTGCCGCTGCCTAGAGCCTACGGGGGGACACAAAACTATGTGTTTGTCACATTATAGCCAAACTAGAGTATACATATATAAAGAAGAAGCCACAATTTTAAAAAGACCAAAAAAAATCAAAAAGAAGTTTATAATAGGAGGGCTGTTTTTTGGAGGGCTTTTGTACCTGCTGTGCTTCCTGGGGAATTATAATAATTAATGGAGAAACCCTCAACCATGAATGTGCCTGCTGAACCTGCTGTGATCAGGATAACCAGGAGCTTAACATGCTCAAAACTGACACTGGGAACTGGGGTCTCCCAGCACCTAAATGGTTGTAGACACTGAGGTAGTCCTGAGGCCCTGAAGAAGTCTTGCACATCTAGTCAGGAAACAGGGTGGACGTCTGCAGATATCAGCTTTGTTGTCTCTGATTTTAACTGTATGTCTACAACTATCTTCCTGTAAATTGTTCTGCATACATTACATAAGTATATTGGAAGCAACTTAAAACTAGACTAAGTTCTTTTAATGTGTACATTTATCTGGCCAATATAGCTGATGTAATCTGTGTATATGAGCAGAACTACCACCCAGCCAGCTGAATGTGCAGGCTCCATGTGAAGTAACCATGATAAACACACACAGATTTCCCCAGATGCGACTGGCAGGAAAAAAGTAAGACCAAACCAACCAAACCAACCAAACAAAAAAAATTATATAGAGTAAAACTGAACTGTAACTGATTCTGAATGCCCTGGTGATTGTAGATATGACCAAATATCAAATTATTTGCTCAAATCCCAAACCTTACTATTTTGATTATTACAACTATAAAATTTAATATGGACATAAGCTTTGATACAGTATGGTCAGTCCCCCAACTTTGCATTTCACTAACATCCCTGTACATGGTGTTTTCTGTGTGGCCTCCTGTCTGACTTATTTCGACATCTTCAGTTTAGTTTTGTTTCTGTTTTTTTTTTCACATCCTCACCTTGAAATGGGGAACCTGTTGATGTACTAGGGCGTAGGCAGCATTCAGGTCAAACTTGCCCTGTTGTGGGTCCAAGGTCCACAGCAGCACCCTTCCTCCTGAACTGGCACTCAGCACCCCAAACTCTCCTTTACTCTGCAGGGGCACCCAGGCAACCTGCATTCACACACACAGGATGTAGCGCTTTTTTAATCCACCAAACAGACAAATTAATCAAAGAGCAGTTACACTATAGTAGGGCTCTGACTTTCTTTATTCCTCTTTGTTCTGCAGACTCCACACCAACAAATTCTAACAAGGCTGATGTTTTGTTCTATTATAATCTTGCAAATGTGCTAAACCATTTAAAAAAGAAGTTCATAATAGAACAGTAAACGTCATAAAATAGCCTAAAAAATTAATCAATTATTAATGGTGGACCATGCTGACTTGATTATAGGTGAGTTTCAACAGAAAGCCAAACAGACCTCAGGGACACACTAGTTTGGACTGGATGACTACAAGGAAATTATTTCAGCCAGATAATCAGTTGGGAGAGGATACTTTAATTATACCAGCAAAGGGTGTGGGTCAACAAAAATAAACAGCTTTACATAAAACTCACACTGATATATACATTGCAAATATAAAGGCTTGTATTTACAAATACTGACACTACCCTCCATTTAAGACAAGTCACTCCTTATAAATAAGGATATCAACATAACTTAAAAAAACAGCACTCATTTGCTGTTTAATCAGGCCAGGGCACTGAGTGGCACATCAATAATTTACAGATAAAAGAAATTAAATTAAATTAAATTAAGGTCTGCATCTTAACACAAATAAACTCTTTCTCCGGTCAAAGGGGTTAACTAACCTCCTCACCATCATTTACACACTTACACTGAAAGGCAGGACAACAAAAAGGGTTAATTGTCCAGACAGTGCTTGTCTGAACTGTCTGTCCATCACTGGCCATGCATGTGTCCATGTGTCTGTCCATGCATATGTTAGTGTGCTCCCGACTCCCACGCTAATGAGCGCAAATACAAACTCACCTGATGAACAGGCTCTCTGTGGCTGTTTGCTGACATCCGAGTTCGAACAAGCACAGGGTCCTGCGTCCGACTTGTGTCCCAGATCACCACCTCCCCACTGTACAGACCCCCTGCCGCCACAGCACGTGCACACACACACACACACAATTTACACTCAGCTCTCATCTACAACCGTGCAACTGCACTGACGGAAAAAGTGTCTGATAATGAAAATCCATCATAGTCTTGTTTTGTATAGCCATATACACAAAAACTGAAGGCATTTCGTAAGCATAACTTAAATTAGATTGGATTTTTGAAGATATGTAATAAGCAGATAAACTTATCGATGTTCTTTTTCATTCCTGTACTTAATTTTAGTGTCATTTATTGGGTGACACATACACCAATATCAGTGTATTTGCACTAAATTAATATCTATACTTAATATCTATTCTGTCTGTATGTGACCTCACCACTTAATGAACCACCATTAATGTGTACCACAAAAACACAGCTACTTATCTGGCTGACTATGTGGCTATTTATATGATGTGACTACAGAGCTAGCAATGTGGCTAACCACACTGAATAACAGACTCACTCCATTCCCAACATTCTGCTGACATTGCATTAATTCAGCATTAGCTGTGTGACTGAAAATATAAATTATGGGTAGGACAGGAGAAAAAAAAACAAGGAACTGAGTGACTGAAACAGCTTTTGTACAAATATATGGAGTCAGTTCATATTGGTCATGTAAATTGTCAAAAATATCTTCCAAACAAAGGCATTTAAAGACATTTGTATTTGAGTTGACCAAATTGGGATTCTGTAAGCATGCAGAACCTGACATGAAACCACACATAATGTACCTGCGATGAGGGCAGGCTGGTTGGGGTGGCAGCACAGAGCTGTGACTCCAGTGGGAACATCTATGACCAGATCAGCTTGTCTGGGGTTGACAGCTCGGCGGTCCAGGTTCCACAAACAAACATACGACCTCTCGGTGCTCCAGTCTCCATCATCAATCCTGCCCACCAAAAATACAAACTGATACGTTTGAACCACACTGACCTCATGATGACTACAGAAAGAAGATTATTTTTCATATTGTCAATTATTTGAAAAAGAAGAGGCTAACCTGAGGTGAATTACATTCAAGACATCCTTAGCAGAGCTTCATACATACATACATTTTCTAAACTGCTTATCCTGAGCACACACATGGGTGGAGCCTGTCCCAGCTATCTTGGGCGAGACATTGGGTGCACCCAGTGGCAGGGCCGACTGGGTGACAGACTTCACTTTGCACACACTTTGCCAATCAACCTAAGCTGGAGTACCCAGAAGGAACCCACACAGGCCATCATCAAGTGGGGATTGAACCCAGAACTATTGCCTCACTCTTGCTGTGAGGCAACAGTGCTAACCACTACACCATAGTGCTGCCCACTTAATTCATACATAAAATATATATTTTGACTAGGTGAAACACTAACATACCGACCATAGGCACAGGCAATAACTGAACCTGTACAACTCCAGGACACACTGGTCACATGTAGACCACTCTCTTGAGCACCGAGATGTTGAAGGCAATGGAGGCATGAAACCTGCAAACACGACAGAACAGTGTTACACAAAGACCTCCTCCTCGTAAAGACAGATCTTTCAGATTCTCCTTTGGTTTACAACACTCCCATCTGCCTAAATCAAAAGACAGCCATTTTTTATCAATTCGTCCCACTCACCAACTGACTGTGATCTTCCCAGTTCACCTGGAACCCATCAAAGGCGTGACTTTCTGTATTTCTGACCAACTCTCTGATAACAACATCCTCAACCCGCTGCAAGAAGTCCTTCAGGCCAGCAGACTCAGACTCATTGCAGTTTTGCAGGACGAGTTGTTCCGTCATCTGGTACTGTGGCTCTGTCTGGGTGCAGCTGACGGTAGCTGACACAGTCTGGACCTCTGCTTCAGCACTGTGCACTGCTCTGGTCTGACATCCTCTCTGAAATACCAGCAAAAATCATTCCTGTGATACAATCATCACTCATGTAGTGACTGAAATCACAGTTTTGAGTTCCATAATCAACTGGAAATGAGCAGATGTTAGATAGGTGCTTTGTGTTTCAAGTGACCAAGTATTATATCATTTTAAAAAATGAAAATTCTTTTAGGTGAGTACATATAAAACTATTGTGCTTGAATAAATATGTTGTTTATAAGCAATGTGAGTTAAATTAAAGGATTCACTATATTTGATTCAAGTGAAGTAGTTGTAAAGCTATAGGAGTTTCTCTTAAGGAGCAATCATTTCTGGTGTAAATTATAGTGTTAAATATAGCTTTATGCCTGAGCGCTCCCGAGCAACACACACACGTCACACGCGTACGATATCTTTTCTGTAGCTAATCCATGACACATTCGGCGACTATAGCCAACAAATTCACTGTGATTCACGTTAGGAGGTTGAGAGACCACTTTAAGAGCGAAAATTGGCAGTTGCTCAAACATACCGTCAACTGCGCCGACTGCTGAGATTTCCTCCACTGAGACTGGATGCACACTGAGTCGAGGGCTTCGTCGGTAAGCATGCTAATGAATATAGTTTACTCAGGCTAACGAAAACCGAATGATTGACATTAGCTACCTTAAGTAGCCCTAACTGCATTCAGGCAGGTCTGACTGAATATTGACTGCGTGACCCTTTCCACGCCGCTATCTCGATCAGTTGCCTGTGGGTTTGCTATCCTAGCATAACCCAGGTCTAGTTTCTGCAAACCTAACGTTACCTTGGTTACGGAGAGACCGTCCAAAGCCAAGAGAGAAATCCCGTGTTCACTTCCGCGTTTTCTCAGTGCAGCTAAGATGTGGACCCGCCGACGTATTATAACATACAATTAAAGAAAACAAATAAAATTAACGTATTTATTACCCTATTCCACTACATACAAAAAAGCGATAGATTACCATGTACCTGCATAGTCTGATACTGAACCACAGAAATGACGAGAGGGCTGAAACAAGTTCATGAGCGAACCCCCACTTATTCTCACAGGCTAGTAATAGGCTAATAATTTAGCACGATTTCTTTGTTAGATCACAAAAGATGGTCGTGTATTATCTCGTGTATACACTCACACAGTCAGTGAAACTGAACATAAACTACAACAATCATGGTGTAATACAATTATTCATCAGTGTCAAAAAGCACAAAAGTGGCCAAATATTTGTGTTTCCATCTATATACTGAGTCAAATAAATGTTACTGTAACTGCATAGCTAAGTATAATGTCAAAGAAAGCTTTTGACTCGGAATATGTCCACTTTCTCTGCCTTATGTGGCACAGAGCACAAATCCATAGTTGAGATTACTGGTAGCTTGGAATGTATATACTTAGGCTGGGAGTGATAGATAGATAGATAGATAGATAGATAGATAGATAGATAGATAGATAGATAGATGTCTGCCACCTACTGGAGGGAGAACTACATAGATTTTATTTAAAAATATCGGGGAAATCGCATGTAGCTGTTGTCATGTTCGTGAATTAATGCAACTCATTGTGCTTGAATACACGGCAACCCAGCTATTGCCAATACTCCACCATCACTGTTGACTATCATCATCACTAAAGGAGCATTTCTGTCAGCACTGTCATTGCTATCAGCTTCATGTATGCTGGAAGCTGTCGAGAAAGTCATAAAAATTGTCGGCGCAACACAAAGACATGCACACATCCACAGAATGTCTTGAGAAAGCGTCTTGATGCTGCCCCCACCGGTTAAAAACAACGCGCGTTTGGGCTTTTGAAACGGAAATGATGTATGTGATCATTTGCATACCAGAGAGAAGTGTGAGCCAATCACAAGTGGTTGCTGGTCTTTGTCATCTCTCCGTCATCACGGCTGCCATTATGGGACATACTCCTCCAATCTGTCTAAAGCCGGACTCAGACAAAGAACTCAGACACACACACACACACACACACACGTCCGAGATATGTGTGTGTGTGTATATATATATCAGATAGATAGATAGATAGATAGATAGATAGATAGATAGATAGATAGATAGATAGATAGATAGACGATTACGTCCCCCGGGACAGATAAATCCTTCCTGCTACAATATAATTTATTTATTGACTATGATTTTATTATGTAAATCTGAATCTGCAAAGTAACTACCTAATATTAGCTGTCAGATAAATGCAGTACAGTTGAAAGCCTCTGAGATGTAGTTGAGCAGAGGTAGAAAATAGCATAATAGCAATAATAACCCTAACCCTAAGTAGAAAGGCTCACTAATGTTAAGCAACTAAAATTTGTACCTAATTATTAGAAAGGTTACTTTCCACCACTGCTAACTCCACGAAGTTAGTATATGGTTTAGCAAACAGGAGGGTGGCTTTAAACAGCGGCTGCTCACACGCCTGCTCAGGCGACAGGTGACCACACTCGACTCCGGTAAACACTCATGTCGGATTATCATTCTCGCATAATTCACTTTGGCCTGGTAAAATAAAACGCTGCACTTTATCTCCACTAGCTCCCGATAACTGCCGGTTAACTGTCTCACATTCCTCTCACTCAGTCTCTCCGCGACTCCAGACCACATACACACCACATACACACCACACACTTAGTTCTCACTCCATTAATAATAAATTGCCATTAGCTAAAGACGACTTTTAATATTGTTGAGTTTTGAGCATAACAATGCAGGCTAAAGCTTATTTTAGTCACCAATCATCCCAATCACATTAAATGTCAAGACTATTAGTGTGTTCTTTACTAAATCAAGAGGATAAGAGGAACTAATCAGTTGATCTTTGTTATTTAGTGAGAGATTTGTTTATGTGAACTATTCATGAAAATGAGGAAAAAAAATCAATATATAAGTCAAGCATTGCATTTTTCATGTCAACAGAACATCCTACTTTATTGTACAATGCCTGACATGCAACTGAACTTTTTTTGTAAATAGAGTAATGTGTGAATCCTCATCTTAAATTAAGTGATTATCTGATTTTTTTCTGGGATTATTGATGTTAAAGTCACAGCTCTGCCATGTGTTCAAAAATATCTCCCTCCCTTTCACACAACTGGGCTAAATTAGGTGCATCTTCATGTCAATGGTCAAACTGGCAAAGTGACAGAACAAAAAATTCCAACACTTGCAAGATTCTTTTTAAAACCTGAGTCAGCCCAAACTGTTTATTTTAAAACCCAATTGCAACAAAGTGTTTGGCATTGAACAATGGGACACATCTAAACAGTAATGATTAACAATAGTCACATTAGAGAACCAGTAACGCCCAGTAAGTTTTATACAACTCTTAACATCAATGATTATTAGCATCCACTCGACCAACAGCAGACTGTACAGCCTGACTGTTTGAAACTGTTAACAAGAATATTTACTGAGGCTGTGATCGAGTGGATTGTTGGGTCGGTTTGATTTGCCAAAGTCTCTTTAACTTGTGTTAGCAAAATAAAAGTGCCCCCAAATATTCACAAATGCACTGTCTGTTATTTGTCTAGAAATACATTCACTTCTGCCTGATAAATGTTAATTCGCAGAATGACATTTCAAAAGTGTAATCATCTAACTTCTGGACTGCCTGAATGGCAATAGAAACAAAACAAAGCATGGTGTAGATATAGTCAAGTAACTGCAGCTGTAATACCCAAACGGGATTAAACTACGCCATACATCATGTATACATTTATTTATGCAATAAAGCAAACTGGTACATGTAATTTGATGTGAATAGGCAGAACAGGAGAAACACTGCAAATTCCAGAGGACTCTACAGGAATCTTCTCTTCCATCTTAAAATGTTATGCCAACCTCAATTTTAATGTTTTTATATATTACAAAAAAAAAAAAAAAAAAAAAAAAAAAAAAAAAAAAACTTCCAGGTACCTGGAAAAACAATAATGATTTTTTTTTAAACAGATGTCCAAAGTTGGTGTCAAAGCTCCTCTGCCCCCCCCCCCTCGCCCACCCACCATTACACTGTATACAATAAACTATCTGACCAAGAAACACATATATTCAAAAATGTTTACCCTGACCCTGGTCAAAACGAACAAGCTGGTGCTTTTAATAAATTCCATTAGTACAATTAAGTCACAAAGGAAAAATGCAGCTTCTAATGAGCCTTAGTACCCCTACCACTCTGTCTCTGTGTGTGTGTGTTTGTGTGTGTGTATAAAGTGGCTATGGATGCTATGATTAAGTTATCACTGTACCATGGCTTACTTTTATTGAACTCACAACTTCAACAGAATCATTTAATATTTTACATAGAAATTGCTATTGTACGTATTTTAAATCTACGTAGGATGACGTGCAGAAGGCTACAAAATTTTTTTTAATTCTTTTGCATGTCTTCAGGATTTGTAGAGAAACAATGACCAGTGAGACGTCAAGAGAGCCACCTACACTGGCACCCAAACCCCACCGCATCCGATGTAGACCTGTTGCGTATGGAGCTGGTCTTTAGACATGGCATTATGGACTGGCCGTGGCCGCAAAGGGAGAGAACGGACACGCTGACGACACAGGATTTTCTTTTTTCTTTCTTTTTAAAAAACAAAAACAAACAAACACCCCCCCACCCAAAAAAACAAAACAAAAACATTTTGCTCCCATGGGTTATCAGATGATTAGAGTGAGGACTGGAAAGAGGTGCTGGTTGAAACTTTTAATCATCCTCACCGTCATCCTTAAAGAAGAAAAAAAAAACAAAAAAAGGGAAAAAGCAAACAAAAACTGTCAGACTGGTTGTTTCAAGAACATTTAAATTATGCAAGTTACATATTTATAGACTGCAGGACAGGAGGTGTCTTCATCCAATTGGTCATTGATTACAATTACTGGTTCAACCCTCCAGAGTGTAATAAGCATGTTTTTGTTCTATAGTATCATTACCTCTCCATCTTCTCCATCACCATCTTCATCATCTTCCTCTTCCTCTCCCTCATCGATATCTTCCAGACCCTCTTCTTCGTCATCATCCTCATCACCATCACCTTCCTCATCTTCCATGTCTGGAACCTTTCACAAACATTCAGACATGACGTACTTCTATGTTAGTAACATTGTGCTTGAGCAATGACTTACTGTATTTACAGAGAACCATCTGGAGTTTTGGTGTATACATAAATAATTCTTCTAATCATCACTTCTTATCCACTAGAAGTGTGTAGTAGTGCCTGTATATGCAGAGACCTGCATTGTATTTTCTTACTCTGCTGTATATTAGATGTTTCTTTGCATCAGCCTTTGGGCTGATGTGTAGCCCCCAGCCAATGACCAATAAATATGCAGTGTGACAGCAGGACTATATAAAAATACAGGGCTGTTTTATACCCCAACACTCTCAAAGACTGGAAAAAACGAATATGAAGAGCAATAAACCTACCAAGTAGTACTGTAGTGGGTTTGGCCAGATGTCATCCTTGATCACTTCTCCAAGCTCATCAGCACCTGCATCTGAGTGGTCAGTAAACCAGGTAAAGAAGCTCTCTGGCTCCTCATGCTGCCTTTTCTTCCCAGTTTTGTTAGTCGTCTGGCCTGTACGCTTTGTCAGGTCCTAGGAAAGAAAATAGGGCCAGTAAAGCTGGAAGGTTATCAATTTTTTCTGTAATGAGAATAATAACTATGTGAGGTAACATCAACTAAGACCAACATTGGGAGGAATAGAGAAAGGCTGAAGTATACATAGTACAATGGTTAGTGAAATCAAACTGCTGACTTCAGTTAAATGATTTTCTACTCCCTGGGAGAATGAACAACTAGCAGTAATAAAAGAAGGTAATTCAAGATGTTTTCATGAATTCATATACAAAAAATAAAAAAATACAAACCAACCTTTCCAGCTTTCCATTTGATTTCAGTTGATTTGGAAACTGGATCTCCGCTCTCGTTAACGTTAAACTCTTTGGAGAGGGCTTTGTTCTCAAAATACTGATTCTCGTCAAAATACTACAGAGAAGAAAATATCTGTCACATCTGTATCAGAATATTGCATGACATTTATGATGTAAAATTTCCAGGCGAGCCAGATAACTCACAAAATCTATTCTATATCCAGACTTGATATCCTCAAACTCAGTGACCTCCACCCTTGACAAGTAATGAAGTGCTTCCTCATCCTCCTCCCCCAGAAGAGCTGAAACTAAAAGGTCGGACACAAAAAGTCAAGCACAGACAGTTGTCTGATGATTAAACCATCATAACAATTTGAAAAAAAATTAATTACTTGTAAATAAATTGAAACAGCGACTGTTTACTCAATTTATGATCATTTTTGTTACAAGAACATTTGGGTCTTGGAACCACCATATATAGACATTATACATATATAATTTATAAGATAAAGATAAAGCTGTTTACCTTGTGGATGGTTGACGAATGTTGTGACCCAGAAGTTAGGGATTTTAGCTATGAGTTCTGACCTCTTCTGAAAGAATGGCTGGCGTAATTTGTTGTACTTCTGCTCTACTTTTAAAATTTCTTCACTTGCTTGTTCATTCAGTCTGGTAAGAGGACAAAATATGTCAATGCATTTTTTTTTCCACCTGTATGTCACTGCTCACAAACACAATTCAAACTCACCTGTCAATTTCATTCTGTACTTCGTCAATGTGTTCAATTGCTTCCTGTTGCTCCTTCTCTGAAAGTATAAATACACAGAAAGGTGACAAATTAAAAGGGGGAAAATAAAACTTACTCTCTGAACTGTATTGTATTGTAGTGTGAGTTCAAGAAGCACTGAGGCTGCTCTGTCAGCACGTGGTGACACAACACCTTACTTAGACACTGTAAGTTAATAATAGGAATATTTTGGTCTATGTGTTCTTCTGGCAAACAAATCTCCATGAAATGTCTCTCTATCTCTCTCTCTCTCACACACACACACACACAACCACCCATATCAAGTATGTTAAGACCAATTAAAAGTAATTTTGTTCATATAAACTGAAAGCAGGTTTGTTATAATATCAGCCGTGAAAATTTCAGGGCAGTAATGAACGGCCAAGATTGCTCTGCAGCTCACGGCAACCCTATAGTAATCTCAACTTCACTTCATAAAAACTTAAATTTATTGTTATAGTGTGTGTCATATTTACATAATTTCTATGCAGCAAAAGGCCTTTCCTTTGTGATTTATCCATTAAATGCAAGGGGTCTTAAACGAGGGACATAAGACTGGTCTGCTTGATTATTGCGCGCGTGCGTGTATGTGTGTTGAATCCACGGCAGACAGACCCCCTGCCTCCTCCTGTCTAGAGCTTCCTGTTGCTGTTAAAGGCGGCCTGATTTGAATGAGGGGCTTAACGACGTCTCGCTGCAAAATGTTATGTACTTCACACCGAAATCACCATCAAGTGAAGCTGACCGAACATTAATAGAACCACACCACTACAAGATTATTGGGGTCTAAATGGACGACGGACACTTGTTTACATTTCGCGTAGCTAAAAACTCGCACAAAAAGCCATTTCGCATGCATGGTTATATTAAAGTGTACAGCAACGTTGTTATCAGTGATCGGTGTTTCATGACCGACGGATAACGGGCTACAGTAAATATTACATTTACTAATAATGAGGGTAGAAAATCATTAATGAAGCTACGGCTACAAACGTGCATGAGGAAATACACGGCAGCACGTAATGTTATCAGAACCACCCTACAACAAAACTCCTAAAATTGTATGTATCGATAGTAAATGCACAATACTTTAAGGGCAGTTTATGCAATGCAAATACCAACCTCCTTCATATAGAGTAGAAGCGAACGTAGGCTAATCGTTAGCTAGCGTTAACCTCTCACGCTGGCTAAATCGTTAGCATATGCTAGCATGCTACATTGCTTAACGGTCCTGCACAACATCATTTGCCCTACTGTTTTATGCCAGAAGAGGTCAATTAAACAGTCCCACACATAAGCCGATACGGTTACACCACAAAACAAACTACAATGAAAATACGAAAATGTCGAAAAACAAATGAAAATGGCGTTGTAACGTTACAGGATAACCGCCATTCCTTAACGTTACCAGAGGTCTCATCCCCTCCGTCGTGATTTGAATTCTCCTTCCTACTGACTTTCGCCGATGAGGCCGACATGGTTATCGTTTGCTGCGAGACGTTTGACCAGATGAGTATCCTGGGAGGTTTGTAACTCTTCTTTGGAGGATAAAAGTTAGTTCCACCTTACACCGAGTGCGTGTCTTCCAACCCACGATAAGGAGGACTGAGCACAGCTTTGCACGCTTGTTTTGCTCTATGGCGCTCGAAGGCATTTATTGTACTCTATTGCCCCCAGCTGGCTGGAGTTTGGCACTGCAATTTAAAGCTATAGAGAGTGCATTGAATGTAAGTCCGTATAGTGCGCTTTATCGTATTAGCTGATTTACCAAACTTACATTTATCCCAACAATATTTAACATGTTTTTGTTACTGAAACGCAAGCAGGTAGGCTACTGACTCATTTCCATCATGAGCGTTTATTAGAAAAAATACATGGATTTAATGACTGTCAGAATTTTATTTAGTTTATTTGTTAAACTCCGTTTAAGTTGTCTCAAAAACATATTTATAACAGCAAATATTACCTACGTTTTGCTGGCTTTCCTATTAAAGCTTGTGTTTGGTTCTATAAATGGATAAGCAAAAATACATTTAATTTTTTTCCTGAAAAAGTATAATAGTTTATTAATGGAATACACCCTTGACCACTTTTGTCAGAGCTCTATGTATATATCAGGTATGCGAGGAGATCATGGGCTAGACGAACGTATCATAAAGATACCCCGACAGGTGCATCGAATAACCCAGTGTGATTGGTTCTTGTAGTGTATCTGTCTGCCAACCAATCCAACCGCAATCTACTGACGTCAGTTTTTGCGTCCAGCCCTAGTTTCACGTAATTCAAACTTGAAGTCAGATTTGTTACCACGGTCAGCACAGTCAGAAGAAGTGACTGGGAACAATTATAACAGAGGTCGAGTTTCACATGCCGCTTTCAGTTTACATATGCTGGTTGCGCTATTTCTTCAGGAGCTATTCCACCTACTTTGTGACCTGAAGGAAACCGTGGCGAGAAGTCGGGCGTTGACGCCGTGTGAATGTCCAGCACAGTCATCCAACAGCCACCATGTCTGGTATAACACTACAGGTAAATTTGAGACCACATGTTGTCTAATTTGTCTGATAACTTTTAATTTATCATGGACACATCAGGTTACAACAAAATGCCAATACCCGGAGTTTAGTTCAGTAAAAAAAAACTCTTTCGGCTACTTTGCCATACAGGCGAACTCGACTTTCCAGTTTTTCTCGTTCGCTTTCCCCCGTAGTTCTCCGTTTTCGTGCTTGTCAGACACCTGTTACGTTTATCTGCAGCTAACTATTTAAACGTTTAATTAGTTAAAGATGGCATGACTCGTTTAGGCATAACGTTAACCTTCTTCCATCAGTGCAGTGACTTTTTTGTTTGATTGACAGAAGATGAATAGGCGAAGAGTTAGCTTAGAAAGAGTCTATGATGCGACATGGTAATATTACACATACATAGGCTGATAAAAGTATTTCCCGTAGGCCTAACCACCGACACCACTCCCATCAGAAAAAGGTGTACTTGTTTTGATTGGCAGGAGGTATGCCCTTTGCGCAGTACAGAGGATAATAGCCATAGAAATTAAAAGTTAATACCTAACATAAAAGGCAGCCTTCTTCAGTAGCTGTTATTTTGCTCCAGCCAATAGCTAAGCCACTTGCTTGCAACAAAGGAGTATTGCTTTAATATGTAATGTAGATTACTAATGTGTATAGGTATCTGGGCTTCGTATGCAGTCGTAGAGTGATAAATCAAATGTAAGTTGCTTTAAGGCACATACATACTAACTATACTAATTTAGTAATACAGTCAAAGTCTGTTTATTATTAGGGCCCGAGCACCAAGGGCACCGATGGCAGTGCGAGGCCCTATTGGATTTCTAAGCGTTATTCTTCCTAAAAGTAAATCGCATTTTACACAGCCTGAACATGCTCAAAAACTCACAAAAATTGCGTACCTTGACCTCAATTTTTGCCCTGAATACATCTGCGTTTGAATTTTCGCCATTCTAATCTTTCTAATTCTTTATATTTCCTGTTGATTCCCATAAATCACTGTTAATTCCTGTGTAAAGTCTCCACTTTTTATTTCCAGTATTTTGCAATATTAAAACCTACTAACATAACAGGAACATACCTCAATCCAAATAAGTCCACTGATGCCACAAAAACAGTTAAAATCATAATGAACTCTATAGAGACAACAAAAACTAGTCTAGAATATTAATATT
>JBAJHX010000035.1:206324-221355 GCA_037176925.1 Amniataba percoides
ATGTTATATAATAATTCTAATAACACTACAAGAGCAGTCTACAATAAGATAAAATCTACTGAAACCACAAAAACAGTCTGCGATTACATTAAAGTCTACTGACGCTGCAAACTAGACTAGACTAGATTTAGTCAAAAACTAATCTCCACATATCTTTAATTTCACATTTCATAAAGGGTAACTTCAATATTAACTTCAGTCTGTTTACAGTAAGTCTTTTGACATATTGTTAAGAAGTGCAAAAAGAATATCATTTTCTAGGGATTGTGATGAGCTATGTTTATGTAGGTTTCCTCTCTATTTTCTTCTGATGATTCAGATACATAGTGTAAGCGAACCTGTGATAAATTAGCGAGGCAACATGTCCAGGCTCTGTGCTGTCTCTTATATAGTGCATGCTAGGTGGTGATGCTTTTCAAGAAGGATCAAGAATGTATATTGTCATCATGTTTTCACATATTGAAATTAAGATTGGTGACTTCCAGATTTAAGCATAAATATATGTAAAATATGTAATATGTACATAAATATCTAAAGATGTAATTGTAGCAGAACTACAATGGGGAGGTGAGTATCAGTATTGTATCATTTCAAATCTGAAGACATGTAGCTTCTGCATATTTTGCATTTTATATTATGTTATATTTATGTTTTATATTAAATACTTTGGGTTAGGTTTAATTGATCATTTATATGTGGACTTTAATTTGGACATTCCTCCTTAAGACTAAATGATTGATAAAAGGCTAAATAGATGACAAATAAATTGATAATGAAAATGATTAGCTTAGACTCTTATCATGGCACAGAATCTGATTTCCTGACAGGAGGAAAAGGTAAATATTGTCACTAATAGAAAGCTATTCAGACATTTATCCACAAGGAGGAGGCATTGTGCCACTAAAACTGATAATGACTTGTCTGATTAACATAGAAAACCACACTCCATAGCATATACTTTTATAAGAACATAATCACCCAGGATGATTTTATATAAAGAATAATGATATAACCATATTTAAGGCTGTTAAAGTAAAGGACTTTGTTCTGTTGAACAAATTGAATTGAAAAAGTGTTGGGCATGATGATATAGAATGGACTCCACTACTGATAGTTAAGCATAGAACCTATTGATTATAGATAATAATTTTATCAGCTGCATCTCAAATTTTTGTTAATGTTCAAATACAAAATACAGTTTATGCTGTGGCTTGGCAGACTATTTGATTTATTGAGTGATGTACAACTGCATTTCCAATATGCCTGGTCAACATTTAAAATTGAATATTTAATCAATATTTAACCTGAAGCTTTGTCCACATGTACATGGGTATTTGTTAAAAGTTATACTTTTCCTTCCTCAATGATGCATCAAATACTATAGAAGAATATTCTGAGCATGTGTAGACACTTTTTTCCATTGTCAGTTAAATTTAAAAAGAATTGCCAATTATTTATCTTTTCATTTTTAAGTGTGAATTTAGTGCTACTACAAACACTTAACAGCTGTGGTAGCCCTTGCAGTGCTAACCAATTGTAAACTAACCGGTAAATTGCCACTGTTGTTGTCTTTTCAATCACATGCTCTTTACACAAAGCAAGAATTTCCATGCACTAATTGAGATCAAGGTGTCATTATTTCTCAAAAGTTGTCTTTTACACTATTTCCATGTCTACACTGTCATGTTTATTAAACATAAACAATTTATTTAAAGTTGTATTTAACTCTCACTTAGGTCAGGTCAGTCATAGAACATGACAAGACACAGATGGATAGGCCAAAGTAATGGACAGATTGACACACAGATCACCTGATCAAGACAGACTGAGATGCAATGCAAATTCAAGTCAACATTATTTGGGATTTTCTGAAAATCAAACTTGGACAGGATAGAACACAAGTTTTTCTGTTAACGGTTGTGGTGTTTTTTTATCTTTGTGATCAAAAGGATAATTTTACTTGATCCTCTCTTCATTGATATGAGGGGCCCTTGTGTAATTTGCGTGTGGTAAGCATATAGGGTTGCCCGGAAGAATGATCAGATACTGGCCGAACACCTTCTCCCTAGAAAGGTAGATGTCATTTGTAGAGCAAAGACTTTGGGAAGGCATCTGGGGTAGCCAGTCGGGTTATACGGTTGGCATTAGCCCTCAATATCCCTTTACAACAGCACATGCAGTATAGACACAGTGGTTGACTATGCTTGTAAGATTTTGACCAAAATACAGGACACTGACCATACACAGTGCAGCCACCTATTTTAATTCAGTCTTGATTTTGTTGAGTCAAGGTTGATATTATTGTCGCAGCTTGGTTTAACTGAAATACTTTCCTTCGTTTATTTTTTAAGCACCGTATTTTTCGGACTATAAGGCGGTGTGCTTTGTGTGTGTGTGTGTGTGTGTGTATATATACACACACACACACACACACACACATATATATAAAGCTGTACGTTTCATGATATACGTTTCTTATATATATATGCGTTTCTTACACACACACACGCACACACACACACACATATATATACATATATAACATACATGTATATACTTATGTGTGTGTATATATACCGTATTTTTCAGACTATAAGGCGCACTTAAAATCCTTAAATTTTCTCAAAAATCGTCAGTGCGCTTTATAATCCAGAGCGCCTTATGTATGAATTCTGGTTGTGCTTACTGACCTTGAACTCAAAATTCTGTCAAATGTTTTAGTACGACCTTGGTAATCTACGAAGCCGCGCTGCTTGATGCTTGATGGACCGTAGTCAGGAGCTTCGCGGAGTGATACGTACTGTGTGTAATGCGCCTTATAGTCCGGCGCGTATCATATATGAAAAAAGATTGAAAATAGACCATTCATTGACAGTGCGCCTTTTAATCCAGTGCGCCCTATAGTGAGGAAAATACAGTAGTTACTCTTCTTGTTTGATTACATCAACCATGTGCAAGATATATGCTTTTTGCATTTTCTGATTGCTGTTTTTGTCCATTGATGTCATTGTTCTCTTCCTATGGGTGAAAATGGGTGAAAGTGATTACCTTACTTTATATTGTGGGTGGTGGTTTCAGTTAACTGATGTCATATTAGTGTGTGTCTTTGTAGAAACAATAGAAAAACGACAACCACAGTAATCAGAGATTAAATCAGTTTTGGTGTGTTCTTCAGAACGGTAATCTGCAGGGTGTGGATGAAGGGGATATTCTTGACCCAGAGTTTCAGCAACGTTTGGAGGATGCTCGTACTCTGCTCAGGCAAGAGATCCAGCGGGAGTTGAAGATCAAGGAGGCTGCTGAGAGACTGCGGCGGGTGGTCACCAATCGTAAGAGCGCAGCTGATGTGGAGGGCCAACTCAAGGCCTCAAGTCGCAAGCTGGAGAAGTTGCACTGGGAACTGCAGGAGCTCAATGCCAGATCTATGGCCATGGAAAAGGACAGAACCACAGGTAACTGAAACCAATAATTTGCTGGAGTTCATTTAGATTAAAATGGATAACTCCTGAACAAATCATTCCGATGCAGAAACTTTTAGTGTATTTAACTTTCAAAGAAATGCTTTGACAGATAAAAAGAAGTCTGTCCTTTTCCAGCACTTTGCTAGAATAAAAAGATGCAGTGAAACAGACTTTTTGTGCCTCTGATGGTAATTTGTGGAATGCTGGGTCAACATCTTGAAAACTTTGATTTTCATTTGTTACTGAATACATTAACAAAGTTGTATAACAGTCTTTAAAGGTATAACAAGTATGTTTTCCTAAACCAACATAAGACTCATTCAAAAATGATCCCTCTCAGTTAGAACTAATGATCCACTAGAAAGACATGGCTATTTTCTTATTCTGCTGTGTTCAGGATGACACAAACAATAGTGCATAGGGTGTGAGTGGTGGGGCTCTATAACAAAAATGGGGAATAGAGGCCAATTATGGGGCCACCTTTAAATGTCGCATTTACAAATAGCAATTTCACAGGTCTTACTCAATGTACCTTTGATGCACCTATGAAACACTTGAAACCAGGCATATTTTGTTTTTTGTTAATGTTTACAATCTTTGCTTTTTATGTAAGAACTGTCTTGTCAGTTAATTCATTAATTATGCATTTAGATGGATTCTTCACAGCTGCAAATTTATATCCTGGTCCATATTTATTGTAAGCCTCTTCTCTACAGTTATTGTGACTTACTGATTTTCCAAGTGAAATGAACGACTTTATTTGCCACATATGATTATACAAGGAACAATCACAGTAAAATGAATGACCATTAGGGTTAGGGTTAGAATAAGAAGTAAAGTAGAATAAGAATAAAGAACAGAAATAAGTAACAAAAAAGGTGGATTGCTTCTCTAGGTTGGGAGTGAGCTTCTGTCTTAAATGGAGGAGTTCAAGTTCATGAGTGGGGGTAAAATGGAGCATGAGATTGACAGATCGTGTGGGCATTGTACCAGGCCATGGTGGTGTGACAGAAGAACAACAGTCTTTAACCTGCACATAGGTGATGCCTCAAATCCTACTACAGGATAGGTTGTACCACAGAGTAATAAATGTCACTGAGTTTTTAATCTGGTTCAACATATAACTGGCCCAGTGCAACTGTGGATATAAAAACATATATCACTATTTTTTTCTCTGGTTCATGTATTTTTGCGAGCAATGCTGTGGTTATGTATCCTGGGCACTGATTGACTCAGGGAAGGAGAGTAGTATTAGAGTCTGCTTTGCATTATCCAGCATCTCTTGCTTATTCAGCATCAATGTGTTTTGTTGTGTAAAGTGTTGATTTTGTGCTTATCTTTGTTTATTACAATGTGTTTAAAACTGTATTACGTAAAAGTCCCCAATGATGAACGATATGTATATTTGCACATAGTATATAAACATTATGTTTACATAAATTATTTCAACAAATCTTACCTAATAACTTGGAGAAGATAAAGAGTTTATACTGTATAACTGTGTGGGACATGTTTATAAGAGTATGGGAGGGTTTATAAGGGCCCGACTGCCATTGTAAGTGTTATTTCATTTGTCTAAAAAACTTCAGTGAACTGGGTGAGATCAACTTTCAGGCAGGTAAGGAAGCGAGTCAACGATTGTCACTCCAGAGATGTATGTTACCCACCATACATTAATGAATAACTGAAAGATAACAAAAAATACAACTGTATTCAGTCAGTTATTTATCCTTCTAGAATGAATACCAAGATATTTCAAGCCTGACCACATGATTGTTTTTGATCAGGTTCCTTTGAGGGAGAAGCCAATCAGTCAGCAAATTCATGTCAGTGTGAAGAGGGAACATCACCACTAGCCAGTAGAGTGAGAACCTTGAAGAAACAGCTTACCATGGAGACCAAAGTTAAGCAGGGTGCTGAGAACATGATTCAGACTTACACCAACAGCAGTGTCAAGGTACAGTACAATGTGGTCATGTTATACACAATACAACGCACTGGTGATGAAGACATAGTGTCATGACTACAAGAATTAATGTGACCTGTAACACACTCTCTAGGTCAGTTTGCTGATGGAGATGTATTTTTCATGTTTTATCTGTCAAAGTACTGACTTATATGGCAAGCAGCATCAGAAAGCATCTGTGATGTGTAAGAGAGAGTACCTAATGTCAGAGCTGTTCCTCTCAGTGTGTAGAGCATGGTATTAGCATGAACTATATTGGCTTTGCCTACTGTAATTGCAGCCTGAACTCCATTTCATCTTCTTCGTTTCTTAATAATTTTATGTCAGTAATTATGTTTTAAATGTTCTAAATATATTGTTTTAAACCCTTATGCAAAAGGGAACTGTTGCAAAGGAATTAAATTAATACTAGCGAGTACAGGTCCCTCCAGTATAAAATATGAATTGGAGAGAATGCTAAAATAAAGGAAATTCAGCTGCAGCCTTACAGGAACCCTAATTTCTAAATATGGCATTCTATCTGTCTTATTTGTCTTATTTGGAAAAGGATGTAAAGAAAATAAATTAATAATAATAAATAAAATATTAATAAAAGACAAGAAGATATGCAGTTGATATTATAAAAGCATGTGAACTATTTCACATGCTTTTATAATATATACCTAACATATCTTCTTGAATGAGTGAGGATTAATTTGTATTAGTGTAATATCTGAGCACAGGATAGGTTGTACCGCAGAGTAGTTTGTAGGTGTTAAAAAAAATAACATTCCCAATTGTGTCAAGTACAATATTCACATTTGTACAGAGAACTAGTTACTATGTGTTTGGTTGCTGTTAATTATTACCTAATGTAGATACATTTTAACAGAATCTTACCAGGCTTATGCGATCCAGTTATAGTAAGATACAATTTAATATTCTAAATGTAAGTTTGGCAGGATTGTGTGTAAGAGGAAAAAGTGAGCCTGTTTAGTTTTTTGCCTTGGCAATTTTCTTACTGTTACATTCTTCTCTGAACAAAAGCAGTACCATTTACAAATGCATCATGCACAGATTGATATTCTAATACAAACCTGCATTTATACATACAAATACTTTTTATTAGTAAAAAATAACACAATACAAGCAATGTGGATGGTCTTTACTTGTGTATTGTACTTTCCAGGACAGGAAAATGCTTTCTACAGCCCAGCAAATGTTGCAGGACAGCCGCACTAAGATTGAGCTGCTGCGCATGCAGATTATCAAAGTCAGTCAAGTCAGAGATGGGGAGCGAGATGGCTTGCATGGTAAATCTTATCTCACACAGACACACTTCATGTCTTTGCCTCATGATCTCCATTAAAAGACAGTGTTAGTATAATAAAATAAATTTAACAGTACATTACAAAAGTATGACAAAATGCTAAAAATTGTGACAAATTGCATTAAAGAGACTCATCATTAATTTTATGTTTAATGCAAAGTAATTGCACATATATATATATTATATTTATATATGAAAACTCATACATAAATATCATATGTTTTAACTTTTGTTAGATCAGTGCTAACAGTATGGGAGATGTATCTAAATCACATGCACTGATGATTATAATTGGTGCAGTTGTCTTACATTACATCAAATAAAACACATTTTCACACATTTTGGACAAAAACTGCAATTTGACAGAAATCATCAGTGATTTAAAAACTGAACTGACAGCAACTGAAACAACTTGTGAAAAAACGTGAGATGTGGTTGGAAGCCTAGGAAAAGCTAATGTTGTATTTAGATTTTTTTTCTTTGTTGTCAGACAACTCTTCCCAGGTTAAAATGGCTGAATGAGTACTAAAATGTGGAATTAGTGAATTCAATTTGAACTTGTGAATTTCTCTTGGAGATCAATAAAGTATCTATCTATCTATCTTTAAAAGATGTACTCATTAATTATTAGTAAGTATATTCCCTATAAACTAATAACTAGGTTTAAGTGGCTTCAGGAAAAAGTAAATTAAATCACAGATTGACACATCAGATATGATGTGACAGATGGAAATCCTGTTGAAAATCATGAAGTGACAAAGGTCACACAAAGGTCTTAAAAGCTAAAAGGTTACCATTATCATTCTGACATTTTTTGATAATGCATAAATCTGACATGTTCCCTCTGCCCTCAGGACACCCTGTAGATATGATCAGTCCTCTGGAGCTGCGGGTGACAGAACTCATGCACCATATAAAGATTGAAACAGCCATAGCAGAAGGTGCCAAAAATGTGGTGAGACAGCTGAATGGGCTTAAGATTCAGGACCGTCGCATAGTTGCAGAGGTGAGTAGAAGCTAGATAGTCCCTATACACATATATGTGACCTGGGATCAGACCTACTACCATCAATGGTACAACTAATAACAGCGTTAATACTTAGAACTTTAGAGACTGTATCTGTCATTGTTTCTTATTTTTATTTCCTTTTTTTCCCAACAATTTCTTATTAATATCGAACCCTAACCCTCACTTTAACAATCACGCACTGCACATGCACTATACTGAATAAAAGAAACTGTCTAGAGGTATTTGTATCGTTAATATTTCCTCCATGTACTGTCTCACTACTTCTCAAAACTTTTTTATTTGAGGACACTCCCAGAAACAGTGAATAACAGGATAAAGCGGGTTAGAAAATGGATGGATGGATGGACATCAGATGTTTACTGTCCAGACTGTAAATATCTCCTGTTTTTTGTAGCCCCTGGTCAGTCCAAATTTTAAATCCTCCATACCTGGTGCGTCTATTATTCCATAGAAACCTGGTGAAAAGTGTCTTCATATAGGAAAATAAATTGCTTGGCATGGTATATTCTGAAACAAATACAACAGCTTAGGAAGCATGTTCATCTTGAGAGTATTTATTTCCCCTATTAATGACATTGGTAAAGACGCCCATATATGCAAAGGTTTTGAGATTTCTTGCATAACTGGTCAATAATTGACTTCGATATTGTTGAGTATTGGTACAATTTCATTGCCTAAGTGAAGCAATCGACAACTTTAAATTGTGCAGCTACTGTAGGTGGGTTTTCCCTTTCTTTGTGGTTTAATAACATAATTTATGTTTTAGATTTATTAATCTTATAGACTGAAATCTTACCAAATTCCCTAATCAGGTCTAACAGGGCAGGGATAGATGTCTTTGTATTTTTGAGAAATTATCTATATTATTCCTTCAATCCTTCTTGCTTGATATTTTCAAAATCAACGTTTAGTAAGCTTATTGGCCTCAGATTTTCATGTTTATTATTTGGCGTTCCTGACTTTGGAATCAAGGTGATTAAAGCTTCTCTTAAAATGGATGGCAGGATTCCATTTTGAAAGGACTTAAATCTCTAAAAATTCAGTTGGTAACTCGTCAGGCCCTGGAGCTTTCCCAGTTTCACTATGAGAGCTTCTGATACACTGGGTATATTAATTCTATCTAGGAAGACTTTAAATTCAGAATTGTCCTTCATAAAATTAAGAAAGTTTTCATTGATTTCTCTCCGGTCTACAATAGTTTCTCCTTGATCATTCTGCAGAAGATAGATCTCTCAGTCTGTAACTGCTTGAAGTGCCAGGCCAGCACTTTTCCAGGTTTTTGAAGATTCAGATGAGCTCCTGGGGACTTTGATCAGAAGTATTTGTTTTCAAGTACCTTTTCTTCTTGTTTATAGATTTTTGGCCCTTTGAAATGTCTGTTTTACTTTAGAACTAGTAATGTTGATTATTTGTACTCCGATAAAGGCTTTGAAGGCTTCTCATCTTACACTTGCTGTTGTTTCTGTTGTATTCATTTCAAAATAAACTTCAATTTGCTCATCCAGGGAGGTGATAAAACCAGGATAAGCCAACCATTTTAGTTTGCAGTAGTAGCATCTCTCACCAATTTTGTGTCCTGATATTATTGAATTTTAAGCATGATTAGAAATTAGAATAGCATCATGAGAGCATTCTATAATTCTGTGTCTTAATCTAGGTGATATTAGAAAGTCATCAATTCTTGAGACTGACGAGCACTGAAGTACAGATAACTATATGATGCATTTCTTTCATGAAGTGGTGTAGTATTGATCTACTGCGAGGATGAGATTGGTCAGCTCCAGTGCTCTGGTCCATCATTGGTCCCCACCATCTCAAATGATTTGTAAAAAAAAGGAAGAGAAATTTTAAAAAAGAGACATAAAAAACAAACAAAAAACAAAGCAAGCATGAGACAAACATGGAGGATATTACCACAAGAAATACAAAGACTGAAAAACCCCAACATTTTAAGGTCACTTGACTTTAATATTATTCCCCTTAATCTTTTGACTTCCAAATAGCTGTTAACTATTCCACCCTAAAAGCAAGGGCCAGTACCACTGACCTAACAAAAATGGAAAGACAAAATCCAACTATATAACTAACATTAGCTCTGGTACTACCATATTTATACATGCCTTTTTCAGACACATTCACTAAACCAAGAACGAAATTGTAAAGCCACACTTTCAAAACATTATCATGGAAAAATGTGAACAGAAATAAATGTGTCCTAACAAATTTTGAGAGGAGACAGGGTTATATTCCCTGGATATTATTTACCAAACAGGAATACGCTTGAATATATAATGACTATGATTTGCATGAGATCAGCTGAAACTCTCAAAGACACATACTTGCTGTTTACTTTACTGACTTAGCTGTTACCTTCCGCTTCGTAATCCACGACCCTCCTTCGCATAGTAACTCAGTCGGATCCAGTTTCTGACCTGATCTGATTGATACAGTTCTCAGCCTCGCCATGGTTGTTAAAAATGTAAGATCGTTCCTGGTATGTCACAAGCAGACGGGCCAGAGGAAATGATGTCGTACTGGAGTCTCATTGACCAGAGTTGCTGTTGCCTCGTCAAGGTCTTCCTGTTTCTAGTGAGCACCTGCTGCCATGTCCTGGTAAAACCTCACTAGCCCTTGGCAACTCTCACTACCATTTCTTTATATTTATATATTTCATTATGAGCATTCTGGGTGAAGAGCTGTTCTGTATTCTTGGTCTGATTCTGTGCACTGTCTCCAAGATTAGATTTGTGTGCGACAGTCACGGCTCCAGCACATCCAGCATCCAGCTCTCCAGCAAGGCGCATCTTGTCTCCAGATAAAGAATTTTTTCCTCCAGATGTTGATTTTTATTTTTTGGTTTGAAGTGAGGTCATTTTATTCTCAGCCACTGAGATCCTCGTTTCTGCCTCCATAAGGCTCTCTGCACAGTCTCCAATGTCTTGCGGCATGTTTTCAATAGCAGCCAAAATACCATCAAACCTGGTGGACAACTCAGTCTTCATGTTAGCTTCCAAAATGGTACCCAATGTAGGATCGGACTGTTCCTCAGTTGTGGCATTGTTTGTATCGGACATTGTGTCCTCTGGAGTCAAGCCAGCATTAGCCTCATCGGCCAGCCATAACTTTGTTGCAAGCGCTCGGTGATGCAAAGTTTGCGACTAAAGAGCTTTGCTTTGGCACTGGTTAGGTTTGTTTTGTAACAAAGGCATTGTCCTGAGCTGATCTAACAAAATTAGTGGTATCTCGCTGGCTCAGATGTGATTTTAGAATGGGTTTAGCCAACAGGGTAGCAGAGCAGGTTAACATGCAATCGTTCAGCTTGCTGCCATCTTGGAAGCCACTTCTTCCCTTTTTTAATGATTTATTTTTCAATAGTCCTGGCTAAAGTTAGATATCGTTGACTATGTAACCCTGCCCAGTACTTGTGGGTTTTTTTTTGTTTGTTTTTTTTAAGTGAGAGCTGATCAATATATGACAATGACAGCTAAAGTCGTCTGATACAAATGATTGATTTGGGATAATTACATCTAAAACACATCAACCAATCCAATTAATCAGGTATTTAGTGCTGGTCAGCTTTGGTATCATTAAAAAGGGGTATCTGTGCATGCTTTATTAGAAATTGGCACCTGTGCACGATTTACTAATAACACTAGCTTGAAATGCTTTAAATGAAGCTTACAAACCCACTATTAGAGGATTTCATCCAAGTCCAGTACAGGGAGTGAATGAAGACAAGGACTGGCAACACATTGTGGACCATTTTTCCTGCTTTTTTTGACTGTTTGCCCTCATCTGAAAGTTTTTTTCTCTTTTTTTCCCCAGCCAAAGTATCTGTTCACTTGTAACATGCACAGAGAAAAAAAGAGTTGACTGCTTCACATATACATCAGATGAAGAGTGAGTTTGTTGCATCAGCTCTGCCTACCCTCTCTAGCAGACCAAGTACTGCTGAGAGGTAGAAAGCATGTTACTAACTATCTGACACTTGAGATTTTTCCTGGGAAAGTCACTAATGACAGAGTTTGTGATACTCATTTGGTGATAAATAGTAACTTAATTACTGAGAGTTTGAAGAAAGTCATCTGGACTTGTTTAAAGTTCTTGAAGATGTTTCTCCTCTCACCCAAGAAATGTCTTAAGTTTTGACTGACTGGTAGGTGGTCCAGGCATTTTAAACTCTAGCAGGGTTGTTGATTCCTGAGAGGGGATATGTGAATGGAGTGGACGGAACTCAACACTGCATTGTGGGTGGCTGATAGCTGGTCTTATAAGCTGCCTCCTCTGTTTAATAATGCTCATTCCAGTTTGACATTGATGGCTTCTTTCAAATAATCTGTGTTCTCTGGTCAAAACATGTACTGTGATGTCCTCAAATCAGTATGCCTTCTCCTTCATATATAGGTGGAGTTCTGAATCTTTCCTGTGTTGGGTCTTTGTTGTTTTTTCTCCTCCAGTGTTCATCGCTGAGCATTAAACCCACAGAGCACATTAAACCCACAGACTTTAATGTGTTAAGTGCCTTATGCCACATCTTATTTATTTTTATTTTGGTTCTATTAGTTTTGCTTATTTTGTTGTTTGTATCAATTAATAATTTATTATTTATTATGAATATATTTTCTATAATATAATTTCAGTCCTCTGTATGTTCTGAACATGCTGCAGAGTTGACATTAAAGTTGACATTGACTTTGACTGTGGAAGCTGCACATAGGACTTTCCAACATGACAATGATCCAAAACACAAACATGTTCACAAGTTCACCCTCCAGTGGCTACAGCAAACAATTTTGGAGGGCCATCATAGTGTCCAGATATCTCAAATGTAAAGTTGGGGAAGCTTTACCACCTGAGAAAATAAAGAGCCTCATGCAGAGGTACCCCAAAAGCCAGTCTTCCAGGCAGCAGCATCCACATGCTACCACTTGGAGGCTTTTTTAACATTTAAAATGTCGTTTTGTGTTCATCAGCAAAGTTATTTTTCTGGTGTCGGCCTCCCAAATAAGATCTTTTATTTCATGTTATGTGAATTTTCCTATTTTATCATTTCTGTCCATGTCGCCATGGCCATCATCATGCAGTCAGGTATAATGAATATTAATTAGGGGCATTTCATTGACTATAGGCAATTATGGGCCTGACATGACGCCCACAAAAGTTGCGCTGCATTTCGAGTTGGTTGTGATTTATATTATTTTAGGGACACCAGCATAGGACGTGCATGCGCGCAGTTTTATAATTCATATTTTTGTGCGTATGCACATTCTGTTTTTTGTCCGTACGCCATCTTTTCACGTGAATCCTGTGCACAGTTTTCTTTTTCTTTATTGCAATGTTTTGCTATTCTGTGATGCCTCATAGTTTCATTGTTTATTTTGGGGATGCCTCATAGTTTAATGTGCGGCCCATTTAAAAAATAAAAGAAATGTGTTTTGCCTGGCCACTCATCACTAAAGAATGTTGTACATCTTAGAAATTATGCAAAAACTTTTTTACACAACTTTTCTGTACTCGTTGATATTCAGACTTTTGTCAGCTTCAGTGACAAAACCCTAACCCTGCTGCACAGTCTAAAAAGGCCAAAGCATTTTCCTTGATGTACAGTAGTCACAATAAGTTAGGGTTATTGTGAGAGACCCAGTGGATGCCATACATACGGTGTTTGTTTCACTTCAGAGATTTTGGGGATAGGGAGGCAACTGTATTGGAGTAATAGACACACCTCATTTTGTAGTTTCCATGTAATGGTATCACTGCGTACAGTGTGCTTAATATGTTGTGACCAATACCAAAAAATACTAAAAGACAACCCTTTTCAATGTGGCATCAATTTCAAGACTTTGTGGGGATAAAAAGCTGGTATTGTCAGTAAGTCATTCCAAGTTCATCATTCAAACAGCCATGAACACACAATGTCACATAACGGACAAGCAGCACCACCTGGCCATAGCGCGCCTTTGGGTCGGTGGCAGGCAGTCATATGTTGCTCGTGAACTTGGTGTGTCTCAAAGTGTCATCAGCAGACTTGCATCAAGACACAGAACTAGTGGCAGAGTTCGTGACAGACCCAGGAGTGGAGCCCCACGAGTGACAGACCGCAACGATGACCAGTACTTAAGGACCAATGCACTCAGACATCGTAATGCAACTGCCAGCTGCAGGCCCGTTTACGAGATGTGAGGGTAACTAGGGTTTCCAGTCAAACCATTCGCAACCCACTCCATCACTTTGGCTTGAATGCCAGACAACCGTTGCAGGTGACTCCACTGACACCAAGACACTGCCGTGAACATTTGCAGTGGGCACAAGACCATGTGACCTGGACACTGTCTACTGTCCTGTTCACTGATGAGTGTCGAATCACCTTGCACCGAAATGATGGTCGTCAGCATCGCTGGAGAAGGCGAGGTGAGCGATACGCCGAGGTCAACATGGTCCCCAGGGTTCGCTTTGGTGGAGGAGGTGCAACAGTCTGAGCAGGTATCACCAGTCAGCACAAAACAGATTTGGTTATTGTAGATGGCTCAGGAACTGCACGTTCTTACCTCAGAGACATCATAGAACCCATCATCATCGCCCAATTCTGCCAGCACACCCCCAACTTTCTGTTCATGAATAATGCTCCACCACATTGTGCCAGAATTGTCAAAGCTCGATTTCAGGAAGTCGGAGTGCCTCATATGGTATGTCCAGCAATGTCCCCTGACCTGAACCCCATAGAGCCCGTCTGGGACCAACCGAAGCAGAGACTGGATGATCGTACCCCACCCCCACGTGACCTGGCAGAACTGCGTGTAGCACTTGTGGAAGAGTGGAACGCATCGGCTCAGAACAACATCATGAGGCTAGTGAGGAGCATGAAACGTCGATGTCAAGCTGTCATTGCGGCAAATGGTGGAAACACCCACTGCTGACATTGTCAATTTTTTTAATTGGCTTTATCCTTGTTATTGTCTAAATTTTTGGGGTAATAAATATTAAACTAATGAAAATGGTGTTTCTTCTTATTTATTATTAGTAATATCAAAGGGAACTTTTACTTATTTAATTAAAATTCAGACCAAATAGGAAAAGCACTCGTAAATAACAATATATCCCCAACTTATTGTGACTTGATGTTGTTTGTGAAAGCCTCTACTGTGTTGTTGTGGCCTGTGGCCTTGATTTTAACCCAGTAACCCAGTCGTCCTCTCTCTCTCTCTCTCTCTCTCTCTCTCTCTCTCTCTCTCTCTCTCTCTCTCTCTCTCTCTCTCTCTCTCTCT
>JBAJHX010000035.1:221455-239362 GCA_037176925.1 Amniataba percoides
CTCTCTCTCTCTCTCTCTCTCTCTCTCTCTCTCTCTCTCTCTCTCTCTCTCTCTCTCTCTCTCTCTCTCTCCCCCCCTCCCCCTCTCCCTCTCCCTCTCCCTCTCCTTTTTCTCTACTGTTACTATCTATTAAAGGCATAATCTCCAAGATCTTAACTGTACTTTACCATAAGTGTTTTGTGTTCCTCAGGCCCAGGCACGAATGCAAGAGTCATCTCAAAAGGTAGATTTATTACGTCTTTCCCTGGAGAGACGTTTAAAGGAGCTACCTCAGGACCATCCCAAATATGCTGCCATTAAGGAGGAATTAGTTTTGGGAACTTCACCTTCTTATACCACACCAATGAAGCAATCCATTGCTCTGTCCTCCTCCTTCTTCAAACCAGCCAGTTTAACAGGTAACTACTGCTGTATTGCAATATATATTAATTAGGTAATTCTGTACAAAACATGTTAAATGCTGTGTCTTGTTACCTGAAACTCTTGTGGTAGTGTCGATGTAACAATCTTGAATTTGGGCTTGCAAAATACTAAACTTCGCATTTTTGTTTAATTTCATGGTAAAATGAATTGTGAATCCCTGGAAACATTTGTTAACAAGAAATAGTGTTAGTTTCTGTTACCAAAATATTACTATACCATTACTAAATAGAAGGGACATCCTGATCAAGTTTTTAACTCAAGCAGAGGCATTTGATATCTGCACAGTCCTCATCTGTTTTTCAAAAAATAAAGCTGCACAAAACACATTTCAGATTGATAAAGTAATTAAAATCATGTATATGCTTGTTTAGATGATAAATAAATAAATAATAATGGTATGAAATAACAAACCCTCTTTGTAATCTTTTCGTGGCTGTCTCAAGGGAAATTCTCTGTCCTATCCTAGCAAACCATTACCCTATTACCATGTTATTACCCTGCTTAGCTGTAATGCTAAGGGCTACTCTTTTTTTATTTTTACTTTTTATTTTGTCAAACCTCTCATCTGATGTAACAATTAGTGATTTCCATTTAACTTTAGATTGTGTTTAGCAAGAGTGAACTGATCATTGAAATGCTTTTCCTCAGGTCGACTGGAGGTATGTTTGATGGGCTGCCAAGACCTGTTGGAGTCTGTTCCCGGCCGTGGTCTTGTGACCAGTGTCTCAGCCACTCCTGTGAGTCTTTCAGAGACAAAGTCTCTGAAGATGAGAGCAGGCCTGTCAGGATTGAGTGCCAATAGCAAGACAGCCAAGGCTGATGACCTGTCCTGTAAGTCATTAATCCAGCTAACACTTTGTTTATTTTACTCCCCCTTATATCTTGATTTCTGACATGTTTGCCTATTCATTTTTTGCACGAGTTCCTGTTGATGGAATCATTAGTCTAGATGGCAACCTACGAATAATTTACTTATGTTTTCACATAAAAGTATAGGAAACTGTTCATTTATATAGTCAGTACCAGTCAATACATGTTTCTCTTAAGAACATTGTGTATTCATGGTTGTGTATTTATATTGTGTATTTGTAGCTATGCCATTATTTTTCCTTATTTGGAGTACCCACAAAGCTTGTTAGAACTTTTATTTGTTAGTGTGTGTGTTTAAATTTGTATCTTTGTGTATTTGACACAGCTGAGATAAGTGCCGTGCTGAAGGTGGACAACAGGATAGTGGGGCATACACACTGGAGACCTCTGGGCAAAGAAGCCTGGGGCCAGAGCTTTAGCATCGAACTGGAGCGGGTCGGTGGCTTTCACTTCAACAAGCAGCTCAAATTAGAACTGAGCCAGAATGGCATTTTTCAAATTCTTACTCCACTAACCTGCTTTTAGGATGTCATAATATCATCGTTACTGAGTTACTACCCCTTGATTGTGATATAGCGGTTTTACAGTAAATGAATGAGAAGAGAAATCCGATATTTCAAGCCCTGTTAGTCAGTTTGAAACAACCTTCACCAGCTATTAACAAAAAAAAAAACAGTTAGGGAAAACATATATTACACAATGCTTGAAAAAAGGAATAGTGAAACAAAAATGTTCTGCATACTGTACACTCATGCAGTTAGAAGTTCAGTCTTGCGCACTGTGTTTACTTCTAACAACACTTTTTGCATTGTATTAGGGTGATGGTGTTGTTGCTTGGGGAATTATTATTATTCAAGGAACTGTCTAAAATTTGACAAATGCTGATATACGTGTTGATCTAGTCAAGAGAACTGGAAATTGCTGTTTACTGGAGAGACTGGCGAGCACTAAGTGGGGTAAAGTTCCTGCGGCTGGAGGACTTCCTGGATAACCGCAGACGTGGCATGTGTCTCCAGCTGGAGCCTCAGGGCATTCTCTTCATTGAGGTTCTCACTTTAATACGTAGTAGACAGTTTATTTACACATGTGTCAACTGCATGCTCTATGATCAAATTATATTTAACATCATCTCCTGACAAACAAGCGTACCCATGTTATATCTGTATTCATTATACTTTTTCATAATTAGTTTTGTTATTGGAGCAAGCAGCCAGGATTGAATATAATAGAAAAGTTTGTGAAAAAGAATAATGTTAGGCATGACCAATGTTGAATCCTAACCTGCTCTTATGTTCACTTCCAGGTGACATTTATCAATCCTGTCATTGAGCGGCGCTCCAAACTTAAGCGACAGAGGAGAATTTTCCCTAAAGAAAAAGGTAGCAACATGGGTTTACCACCAAATCAATTTCACCATTAATAAAATCAGTTTAAGTCAAACATTTAAAAAAAAGATAAAAACATTTACACTTCTTTAGGATCCCCAAAACCATAATGGTAAGTGGTTGTAATAGTGGACGTTAACTGTTTTATGTGCAAGCCAGATATTGTAAAGACATGAAAATGTGAAGCAGACACTGCACTGTGTTCTTTTTTGTAGGAGGTTTCTTACTACTTGCATGTTATAGTCTTTCAGTGTATATAGTTAAGATTTGATCCCTCCCTTTTCTCTTTCTTTAAAACTCCGTTTCTCCTTACAGGGAAGGACTTCCTGCGTGCTGCCCAGATGAACATGAACTTTGCCACGTGGGGCCGTTTGATGATGAGCATCCTGCCTCCCTGCAGCTCCCTGGATCCCATGAGCCCTCCATTAGCAGGCCCTAACTCTGATTTCACACCATTCATTACTTCTCCAGAGCGGTAAGGCTTTGTAGTATCTACTACACATTGTATTCTAGAAACATATCTTTGTCACACCTATGACAGAGCTGTTACAAAAGCAAGTTATTCTTTGCTTAGCTTTCCGTAGTCGCTTGATTACTTACTTGATTAATTTTTCTACCTGCTTTTGATTTCTGAGACTAGAGAGAATGAGACTTCAGCAGAGGGCTGACTGAGCTGCATTCAGAGTTAGATGAAGTAAGACATAGAGCTTGCATGAGGATAGTGAATGATATCCTTCTTTTTGTCAACAAATCCCTTGTATGGTTGACACAAATCAACTTTGAACATACCTTATCTACTTGAATACGCGCACACACAGTGCAGTTTATTTTCACGCAACCCCACAAACACCATCCTGCTGCCCCAAATACTCACCACAGCACTAACTGTGGATTTATCGGCCACTGAAAGCCCCCAGTAAGCATTTTATGATGATTTTATGATTTATTGTATCTTAAGTCCCTTTTAAATGCAAGAGCATGCAAGAGCTTTCCTACAAAGATCAATTTAAAAAATGATGACAACAAAATATTTTAAATCAATGTGTAATAAGATAAAGGAGGACCTCATAAATGAGTAACAAAACATTAAATACTTTAAGACTGTATATATAGAAATATAAAAGCAGAGGAAAAAAAGTCTCTTTCAATTGATACAACAACAGTTCTTCAAGGAGAATTCACACCAAGGTGCCAATTTGTGTTTTGAGACATTGCTCAAAAGAATTTAGGAAATCGGTTGTTACTGGTGCTAATATACTAAAATCATTTCCTCTTGATCTTTCAGCGAACCTGCTGTGCAGAGTCAAACTTTGACTGAAGAACAACTTGGCAGATCTCCACATCACCCAAGAAAGAGTATTAAAAACTGTCCACTGGTAAGCAAGTGAGGTGGTCTTTTTCAGTGAGAAATGCCCCCTACTTAAACAAAGATTAATACCATTAAAACAAAAAGCTAATGGCTCATAATTAATAATTATATAATTTATAATGTTATAACATGGGTCACAATCTAGAATGCGTTTCTTTTGCTCTCCAAATGAAGGTAGTTTTTTTTTTAAATTTAGATTTTATTTGTCATTTCGCTTGTCTTGAGTGATTCAGTTAATATGTCATTTTATCTGTGTTGTCTGGCAAACTTGCTGAAAAAAACAGTCTCCTGGTGAGAGCAGGAGCCCAAAGCCCAAACGAGAGTCCCCGATTCATCAACCCCCACCGTAAGTTACACTAAGGAATGTTATAATTCTGTATGTTTGTTTGGGATTATTGTTTCATACAGGAGTGTGATGTTTCATGCTGTAATTTTGTAATCATGGTAGTACAAAAAACATTCAGTTCATAGGCAACAGGTCTGGTGAACATTCCTGCAGTCAGCATACCAGCTTGAATGGCTTGTGACCAGTCCAACACACACCTATACTAAAATACAGTTTAATCAGCATCCTGGTATGCCACACTCTAAGCTAGTATTTCAATTTGTTGAAAATAGAAGCAAAAACAATTTTTTTCAGGGTAAATTCATGTAATAAAAATTGAACATATACTGGAACTCTTTTATTCATGCAATGAGTGCAGAAAATTCTAGAAATTGTTAAGGTATATTTCAGTTGTAAAATATTGTACTTTCATGCAGCAGGGATGAAGGACTTCAGATGGAAGACTTTAACTGCATTTCAGTTCTGGGGAGAGGTCACTTTGGAAAGGTATGCATCCACTCTAAATCATTATACCTGTGAAAATGTTACTAGTGGGAAAGGCCCCTGACTACTCAGTTAGTGAGAAATTAGACTTAAAGTGTAATTTAACCCCCAAGTTCTGAGCCAAACTTCACCCACTGCATAACAGCAAAACAACAACAACAACAAAAAAAAACACATTGGTTTTTAATACCTCCATGCTGTCTTATAAACCTTCAGTGAAAATGATTATCATCATGATATATATGGTAAGTATACTAATATACAATATTAGCCAAATTGCCATTGCCAAATCAGACACACCTATTTATGTCTATTCATTTATTTTTTTAAGCTTCTATTATTTTCCAGTAATATATATATACACACACACACACACACACATGAAAGGTGCCTTATAGTTGGTACGCCAAATATTATATGCATCATATGTTAAGATATGATGCATTTAGTGGTTTTCACTTAACCCATAAAATGCCAATTTTTTATGTACTTTACAGACATTACTGTATAATTATCAGAATTAATATGCTTCATCAGAGTACAATCATATTATTTAGTTTACATCTCAAACATGTAAGTGCATAGTACCTCTTCAATAGATGTCCTGGAGGTTTAAGACTGACCATGCAGTCACTTTTCCCACATTTCCTGGCAGCTTCCAACTGTACTTTGGAATAAAGGGAAATGTTGTTGTTTTTTTTTAGATATGAAGATTAATGTGCATCAAATGTTTCTCTTGTACCATGTAACTAATCAAAGGTGCTGCTAGCAGAGTACAAGAAGTCAGGCAAACTGTACGCTATCAAAGCCCTCAAGAAAGGAGACATTGTGACACGTGATGAAGTTGACAGGTAAGCCTCAGCTTTTCATTGCCATGTAAAAAAACCCTTTCATGTGAATTTATCTCTCTGAATTGGTTTCTGTATTTAGGGTGAAAAAGACATTTTATTAGATGCTCTGTTTTAAAAACAGAATGGATTCACTGAATGTCTTCAACAGCAAAGTGATTCAGTACATTTATAAAATATGTATTTATTAGTAGTCATTTAATTGTAATTGTAAATCTTCTTTTGTTCATGTTAGGGTCTTATAGGAACTATGACTCAATTTTGATCTGATCTGGTCTCAGTCAGTGCTGTGAATTTGAAGCAGTCCTGGTTAAGTCTGAGCCAGTTTTATTATACCAGAGAAGACCACGTACAGTCACCGTTTGTGATTTCTGAGGCTTTTGTGGATGGAGTGTGGCGTGGCTTTTAATGTCAGGCTCCACTGATGCCCGTCGAACTCCAACTAGTAGGCAAAATTCAAGGCCTGGCCATGAGTCCTAACAAGCTGTACGACGGTGAGGAGCTGTTTCTCCAGCTCCAGAATGAAGAAGTCAAAACAGGACTGTATCATCTCCCAGTTCACTGTGCCTGGCAGCTTGATGTCTGATGACAAGAACACAATGTCCAGTTATCCTGTCCACTATATGAAGACTATGACAAAGTTTTGGTGAAACAGAGGACATTACAGTTACAAATATGCTGTTGGAAGCTGATTGGTATTTAACAGAATTTACATGTGATGACAGTGAAGGCTATAGCATGTGATTCACATAACTTTCATACAGATTTTCATGAATAAATTGCCCTTAATAAGTGATGGTATTTTTTCTATAAAACAATGATTACAAATACCTTAAAGAATATTTATAATGCAGCATTATGCTGGATAGTGTTGGGCATGTTTAAAAAATGAGTGAGTTAAATTATATCACTTTAAATGTGTTTGTGTTCAGTCTCATTTGTGAAAAAAGGATCTTTGAAGTGATCAATGCCTCACAGCATCCTTTCCTGGTGAACCTGTATGGCTGCTTCCAGACCACAGACCACGTGTGTTTTGTGATGGCCTACTCACCTGGAGGAGACCTAATGACACACATTCACACCAGTATCTTCACTGAGGATCAGGCCAAGTTAGCATATATCACTCTCTGTAAACCAGAGTTCATTAAGAAATGAAATGAAATGAAATGTGCCCTATTAGTATTATTTCCATGATTTCTTTTCTCTTTTTTAAGGTTTTACTCATCATGTGTGCTGCTTGGCCTGGAGTTTCTCCACCAAAACAAAATCGTTTACAGGTGAGTCCTTCTCAAGATCCTCTCAGAACCATGTCACTTCATACCTTACTTTGTGTTGGGAGAATGTAGTATGTGGTTTCTATCTGTCTGTCAGGGATCTGAAGTTGGATAATCTGCTAATGGATGCAGATGGTTTTGTCAGGATAGCAGATTTTGGATTGTGCAAAGAAGGTAAGAAAATTTTATGTCCAAGGTAATAAGGATCTATTTTTTATGTAATGTAAACATTTTACCTACAGTACTAGACAAGTAAAAACATTAGTGATGTTTTGTGAAATCTCTGAAGCACTTTATTCTGTCTGTGTCAATTGAAAAAGGTTTGGAGTCAAAAGTGATTTCCATATCATTGTTACAGAAGCATTGTCAGGATTTTGTGTGTGCAGGTTTGGAATATAAATGCCTGTTCCTGTGATGGTATACTGTAACTTATTTCAGTAATTAATTATTGTATGCTGACATTGGTAGGTGCAAATAGCGCAAAAATATTTGATTAGCACTATTAATTGTCAGTGTGTAATGTTTAATATGCTTATGATATTTAAGAAGACTCTACATTGTGTAGGCATAGGCTATGGAGATCGCACCTCAACATTTTGTGGCACACCAGAGTTTCTGGCTCCAGAAGTACTGACGGACAACAGCTACACTCGCAGTGTGGACTGGTGGGGGCTTGGTGTACTCATCTATGAGATGCTGGTCGGGGAGGTCAGTATATACATGCCTGTGCCAAACTGAACAAGGCAAAGGCAAAGTAAACAACTGTTTACTGAGGAAGAAACACTTACTTACTTATTTAATTTACTAAATTAACAAATTACACAAACACTCTCTGTGTGCAGAGGAGTTTAAAAATGTTTGGTAAGAGGTGTACAGGCACTTTACAGAACATAAGAGTATTCACATGAACCACTTTAACCAGTTTAATCACTTTAGTCACTGACTCTAGTTGGCAGTAATATTAATTTGCACTGTCAATGATTTTTCCATGTCTTTGTTTTATTGGCATGTCTTAGTTTGACATCACCTCAGAAGGAACATAAACTTTTTCAAGAGAATTAAATCTCTGCTGCTCTTTGTTCTTTTTCAGTCTCCTTTCCCAGGTGATGATGAAGAGGAGGTGTTTGACAGCATTGTCAATGATGAAGTGCGGTACCCTCACTTTCTTTCTCCTGAGTCTATGTCTCTCATTCAAAAGGTTCGCCTCCTATCAAATGGATGTAAACTCATGTCATGTTAAAATGTGTAATTATGTATCAGATTTTGGTTGACATTTGATTGAAGTTTAGTCCTGTTGTGTATCCAGTTTTACTGACCCCCATTATTGCTCTCATTATGTTTTAGCTACTGCAGAAAAATCCTGAGATGAGACTTGGAGCAGGAGAGGAAGATGCCACACAGGTCAAAAGACACAAATTCTTTAAGGTAAATATCCAGCTTTTGTTAACGTATTTACTACAGAACATTAGAAATCACTGTCCTGTGTTTAAAATTCCCTTATTATCTATCTATCTGTCTATCTATCTGTCACACACACATATACATTTATATATATATATACATATCTCTCTCTCTCTCTCTCTCTCTCTCTCTCTCTCTCTCTCTCCCTCTATATATATATATATATATACACACACACACACACACACACACACACACACACACATACTGTATATATAGAGAGAGATAGATATATAGGTAGATATACATATATATAGATATATGGATAGATATGAATAAAACCTTTGAACAGTTCATTCAAATAACCCGTCGTCTATCAACAGGGAATCGATTGGAATGCTCTCCTGGCCAAAAAGGTGAAGCCTCCTTTCTTGCCAGTCATCAGGGCGCCTAAGGATGTCAGTAACTTTGACGAGGAGTTCACACGCCTCAAGCCTGTACTTACCCTCCCACAAAAAACCTGTATCCTTACTGCTGAACAACAAGAAATCTTTGCTGACTTTGACTTCTCTTTTATGAGTTAACTAAATAGGCTTACTCTCTGTACTGCCACACCGCTGTGAAAAGCAGCTGCTATTTATACTGAGTTTTATTTGACATAAAGCTCTTCTTATTCAGCAGAAGCTGAGGAACTTCAGTCCTGTCTTTTGTTTCCATACAGTTAAACATTTCCAAGTGCGTATAACTTCTGGTGGCCATTGAGTGCACCAAGCTAAAAGTCATTCAGATACTCTTAGAAGTGTGACATTTTGACACTTCCTGGGTCTGATTTCAGATCCACCATTTCCTTTTTTTAATGTATTATCCCTGTTGTTTATTTTGAAATGTTTTCTGATTACCGTTTCTATGATCATACAGTAATGCACAAAAGGATGAAGATACCGTTTACACCATGAAAAGTCACCAGTGCAATAATGAGTGTTTGCTTGAGAATGATGCTTTTTACTAAATGGATTGAGAGGGCAGTGCTGATGTTAAGAACATCAGTGGCACAGTATCTTAGTACTAAATTGTAAATATTTCTTATCTTAATGAAGAAAAATGACTCTGAAGGCCAAAGTATTGAATGTACCTTTTGCTATTTATTATAACCACTATCTTTTGTTTACCAATTCTGTGTTTTGGGGATGTAATGCACTACAAATGGCCAAATAGTTGATTAAGTCCTTTCATAGGCATGTTGAAGTAATGACTGTATTTGAACTTTTAGAATACTGCTTTCATATCAGTTCTGTTTGTAAACGATGAACCAGCCTCTGTAATGTGTAAACTACATGAAGGGAAATATAGATGAATAAATGAATCTGCTGGACTTGTTCAGGAAACTCTTTATGAAACATTTATTGATGTAAACAGTAATTTCAGAGTAGTAAAAATATTGCATGACAGTATTGCATATTATTCAAAAGTACACATGAATTAAATATTAATTCATAAAAAAGAGCACTCTGACAGACTCTAACTGGATGCCATCTGTATTTTGTCTGCCCATACTGCTGTATGTTAAATTCAACACTACATTTATTGCTGTCTTACAAGGTTACTATTGCACAAGGAAAAACTCATATGGAAATGCCAGACAATGTATTGCACTCAAAGCTCACTAGTTATTAACTACTGCTCCACATTATTCTTCCAGTTATTATATTGAAACAGTCATACAAAAATCTAAAGACATTTTCTAGTTCAAAATAGTTTAAAATTTATACACAATAAAAAATTCCTTGAAATTATGTCCATTGAAAGTCACAGAATCCTGTAAGTGACGGCTGAATTAATTGCCAGGAGCAGTAATACAGTTTTTCCCATATTATTCCAAAAATAATAGTGTTATTGTAATTTGTCATTTTCTCACTTCAAGCAACTCTTTTCAGGCAAAAGCAGTTGAAGCGTGTGGTCCTTGTAAAACCTCTATAGTGAATACACACAATTCAGAAATTACCATTTTCAAATCACATTAAACAAGAACAGTGACTTTCAAAAATACTGACTCTACTGGATGAACAGAATGTGGACTGTCTACACATGCACCTAAAACAAATACATTTTTAATCAAATGTTTAAGCAATAGTTGGCATGTATTAAAAGTAAACTTCAGAGTTAACAGTCCTTCAGTCAGGTTTACCATATGTCATGTAAGACCAGAGTACTCTAGGAGTTTTACAAATATATACTTACTGCCCACATAAATTAATTCAGTGGAGAACACAGCAGTAAGTGTCAAGTGGGATGACTCAAGGTCAAGCTTTAGGGCTTTATAACTAGCTTCACTCAGGGGCTTATGGAATTGGTCTGGTTGTAAACAACTGTTAAGAGTAAGGGCTATAATGCTGGTAACCTGTTGTCCACATAGTGATGGCAACTAAGCATGGACACACAAGAATGTACTGACAGTCACTTGAAGAGAGAGGGAAGAGAAGACAGAACATGATAATGTGAACTGCACTGAACATAAAACAACACAAGCAAGCAGGCCACTGCAGTGCTGAACCACTGAGAGGAGAGATATTGAGAGGAAAATATTACTCAGGTATACCACAACAACACAAGTGCCTTTATAAAAGGTAGACTTCAAACAAGGACATACTGCCCAACTTCGTGGTCAGGTATATTATCCTGAAATCCAGAAAAGTTTTTCAAGACTGAAATGCGGTCTTCTCAGTCTGTTTAAATTTGTCACGTGTTCCTAAACTTGATCGCTACCCTCCCTGAAATACACCTGTTCCCACACCACCGTGCCCCATACACAAAAGAAACCCCAAAGATTATGGAAGGTACCGCGATCAAATGGGTTTTCATCTATACCGCAGTGTTTAAGGTAGGAGATGCGGTGGCGTGACATGAACTCCCATGTGGTTGTGTTAAGAGAAACTAGGTAGAGGTGGGAGCCAAGCAGGAGCAGCACGATCAGCGACAGCAGAGCCACCAGCATGGCCACAGCCAGGAGCATGCCATTGGTATGCAGCCACAGCTGCCACGTGGGTGCATAACTGAAACCCGTCCTGGGAAAACAAGCAGAAAAAAACATCTATGGCAGCTTTGCATTAGCAGCATAAATCTGGAGGCAGGACGATTGGTGAAAGTGGAGTACTCACCAGGCAATGTGCAGCCCCCAAAGGAGCACCAGCAGTTGGACAGCCAGGTAAAGCACAAACCAGCGGTGGTTTCTCTCACCAACACAGTTCTCAATCCAGGGGCAGTGATGGTCATAACGCCGCACACAGTGCTGACACGTCTGGCAGTGCTTTGATCTCATTGGCTGCTGCTTGGAATAAAAATGATTGTGTTCAGAATAAAAAAAAAACAAAACACTAAATAACTTAAGTTTAATCCTGCTTTAACTCTTAACAGTCAGGTTTGATTTGAACCAACCCTGGTCAGGTTTTGACCACTGGTGTGAAGAAATAACTGCTTTTGCTCATCAGCCTGGAGAAAAAACAAGCTGTAATGATATTTCTGAGGCTATAAATCTTCACTGACCCACAGTACACATGATGTGCAATGATCTTATGTGCAATGACTGTGCAAGAATGAAGTAAATTATATAACTGTTTATCACACAGTTTTCAACAAACTATCATTTCTGAGGTTTGGTGTTACTGCCTAGTAGAATGTGTCTGCTGTGTTACCAGAGAAAAAAGAAATAAAATCACCACCATATATTTGGGTGGGCATACTTGTACTGATGGGGAAACTATAAACCACAGAAATCCAAAGCTGAGATGCATCATGATCCATCAGGGTACATCAAGAACCATTTGATAATCAAATCGTGAGGTGACTGACCAATCCCACCCCTTATTCTGTCTCTCTCGAGAGCCATATTAATCATTTAACTCCTATAGAGCAACAGAACATCCTTAGAGATGAAGATATATTATTTCTGTGTTCACAGCTCAATCATCAAAAACATGAACATACAGTAAATGTGCTTTTTGAGGTTTAAGTTGAAATAATGATCTGTAAATAAATTAGGATTTTCTGCCAGTCGATTTGAGAGTAACGCGAAGTTATAATCTTGTGTTCACATTTTCATAGTAAACGTCAGTTTATATTTGTTTAATGGATTGTGGACATAATTAGCTCAAATGTTCCAGGAAGATGATGAAAGTCAAAATACGGACATACAACCATTCCCTGTATATGGCTGCACACAGAGACCTGACTGCTTAAATAACTCCTGCTCCCATATCATATGATGCTTTCAGTTAACTGGAAATAGTACAGGTGCGTAACACTGAACTGTTCATCTTGGCAACCCATCTGTTATTCCAAACCACTATACTGAGGGAGAGATCCTACACAAGGGTCACATTTCAACCTGAAAACTACACCGGAAGTCAAATCACCAACATGTGTGTATATGTATATGTACATATATATATACATATATATATGTGTGTGTGTGTGTGTGTGTGTGTGTGTGTATATATATATATATATATACACACACATATACATACATATATACATATATATATATACACACACACACATATATTTACACACTTGATATATATGTACTTGATATATTGCATGTTCTCCCTGTGTCTGTGTGGGTTCTCTCCGGGTATTCCAGCTTCCTCCCACAATCCACCAGACATGCAGGTTAGGTTGATTGGCAAATTTAAATTGGCCTTAGGTGTGAATGTGAGTGTGAATGGTTGTCTGTCATTCGGCCCTGCGACTGACTGGCGTCCAGTCCAGGGTGTAACCTGCCTCTCGCCCAAGATAGCTGAGAAACCAGCACCAGCTCCCCCACAACCCTGTGTGTGCTCAGGATAAGCGGGTTTAGAAATGGATGGATGTACTCAATATATGGTGGGTACAGAAAATATTCAGATCCCTTTAAATGTTTCACGTTTTATTTCATTGCAGCCATTTGCTAAAATCGAAAAAGTTCATTTTATTTCTCATTGATCTACACTCAGCACCCTATCTTGACAGGAAAACCCAGAAATGTAGATTTTTTTGCACATTTATTAAAAAAGAAAAACTGAAATGTCACATGGTCATAATAAACATCACATGCTGTCCATTTCTTCTGATCCTCCATGAGATGGTTCTACTCCTTCACTGGAGTCCAGCTGAGTTTAATCAAACTGATTGGACTTGATTAGGAAAGGCACACACCTGTCTATATAAGACCTTACAGCTCACAGTGCATGTCAGAGCAAATGAGAATCATGAGGTTGAAGGAACTGCCCAGGGAGCTCAGAGACAGAACTGTGGCAAGGCACAGATGTGGCCAAGGTTATAAAAGAATTTCTGCAGCATTCAAGGTTCCTAAGAGCACAGTGGCCTCCATAATCCTTAAACGGAAGAAGTTTGGGATGACCAGAACTCTTCCTAGACCTGGCTGTCCAGCCAAACTGAGCAATTGTGGGAGAAGAGCCTTGGTGAGAGAGGTAAAGAAGAACCCAAACATCACTGTGGCTGAGCTCCAGAGTTGCAGTAGGGAGACAGAAGTTCCACGTCAACTATCACTGCAGCCCTCCACCAGACAGGGCTTTATGGCAGAGTGGCCCAACGGAAGCCTCTCCTCAGACATATGAAAGCTTGCATAGACTTTACCAAAAACACATGGACTCCCAAGCTATGAGAAATAAGATTCTCTGGTCTGATGAGTCCAAGATTGAACTTTTTGGTGTTAATTCTAAGCGGTATGTGTGGAGAAAACCAGGCACTGCTCATCACCTGCCCAGTACAATCCCAACAGTGAAACATGGTGGTGGCAGCATCATGCTGTGGGGGTGTTTTTCATCTGCAGGGACAGGACGACTGGTTGCAACTGAAGGAAAGATGAATGCGGCCAAGTACAAAGATATCCTGGAAGAGAACCTCTTCAGAGTTCTCAGGACTTCGGGTTCACCTTCCAACAAGACAATGACCCTAAGCACACAGCTAAAATAACAAAGGAGTGGCTTTGGAACAACTCTGTGACCATTCTTGACTGGCCCAGCCACACCTAAACCCACCTACTTATGACCATGTGAGATTTAAGTTTTTCTTTTTTAATAAAAAATGAGTGTACATTAATTTTAGCAAATGGCTGCAATAAAACAAAGAGTGAAGATTTTAAAGGGCTCTGAATGCTTTCTGTACCCACTGTATATGTAGTGAAAAAAATATTAATAGATGTTCACTTCAGAAATCTGGCCATCTTTTGTTATTGTGTCAATCCACATGAAAGTGTTCTCATCCTGAAGTTACTACCACATGAGCCCATGGCAGCATGCTGACAGCAGTCTACCTGCAGCAGACAGTGGCCACAGCGGCGCTGTCGTAGAGATTTGGTGGAGGGTGGGATCATGTCCTGCTGTTCTTCTGTCACTCCCAGCGTGAAGTGCTGAAATACATCAAACAAGCAGTGGTCTGAGAATCCAATACCCATTTTCAGTTTAAACTTTTATAATGATCAGTTGTGTGTGCTCATGTTATTTACATTCCCTCAAACATGAAGAAAACATGCACAGGGAAATGTAAGTTGTACACACCTAGAAAATTTTAACAAATGTTTTGATTAGAATAGAATAAAATAAATCAAACTCAAATAGGCTCGCAGTCCCAGAAAAACAAATGTGCTGTAACTGCTTCTATAACTCTCTGTACAAATGGAGTTGAAGAAACGATGTGACGTGCGTCATGATGATGATGATGATGGACATTAGATGATCACTCACCTGAACATCGCTGTGATCAGACAAGATGAAACCAGGGTCCATCAGAGAAACAGCGAAATACAGCAACACTGAGACGAGCACCAGCAGGACGAAGAGGACAGGCTGGACCAGCTGGCCTGTCTCCTCCTGCTTCCTCAGCTCTAAAACCAGAACACACAGGAGAGTCGAGTCGGACTCCAAACACTGATCCCAACCAGGCAAGCTGATCTCACACATCATCGTTATTCATAGAGTAAGTGTGGAGCGGAGCTTTCTTCCTCAGTCAGAGTCAGAGTACACAGTGTGACAATAACAGTTATACATCAAGAATGAACTTGTCATTCCATTCATAATAATTCATATTGCACAGATGTATTATCGTGACAGGCTTACCTGTGTCATGTAGGAAAAGTATCAACGTTATGACCCATGTCAGAATCACGTGAGCTGTCCTTACCAGAAACCCTGAGCCAAAAACATTTTTGAACATGTTCCTAGCATGTTAGAGCATCCACCCCTATCTTCAGAAGAACCTGGATGTCAGCAACCGGCAGATCACAAAATGATATCCAACGCATCAAAATGCGTTCAAAGCTAGCTGGCGTCGATGTCGTCCGAGTCGCAATGATGGTGAATAACAGCAGCGCTAACCTGCGGCGTTCATGTTATTTGTTTGACGTGACCGAGCCAAAAATGCAATTAAATATACATCGAAAATCTACATATTTTAATTGAAGCTTATTCCATATTTTTTTATAAGTATACTGACTGTAAGTGCACAGTTATAACAGAAATCAAACCGTCGGCTTCCTTTTAGTGTCCTGCTTCTTGTTCGCGTTCCTTCGCAGGCCCGACTGTGATTGGTCAGCGTTGGTCACGAGACAGTCGAGCCACGAGAGGGTGGCCGGGAAGGACAGAAAGGTTCCTCAGCAGTTGTGGGAGTGAACCGGGGAGAGAACCCCTACAGACATGCAGTACTTTAGCAATGTACACAGGCCTGTGCCCAGACGATGTTTCCCAGCTGAGCTCATCATTACTTCACATCATAAATAAATTTAATTTTTTTATTTGATTACACCGCCAAAACACAGCCACACGCGCCCTATTTGAAAGAAATGTACAAAAACAAATTGCATTCCAGAAAAGGTCTTTTACAAGGGATCCAAGCAGCAGCTACTGACGCTCCGTTGTTTATGTCCTTCTTCTTCTCCATATTCTTCTTCATTCAAAGTGAAAAAACATGCACTGAAAACGATGCAAAACTGCTAATCTCAGCCATTATTAAGGATTGATTTGTGAATTGATTTGTATAACGTTGGTTTGCATACTCTAGGGTCATGATTCAGTTGATGCATGAAGTTGGGTAATGATTGATTAGAGTGTTCTATAAATTTGATGTTCAAAACTTAAAAAAAGTAAATAAAATCACCCATATGTCCTCCAGAGCTGAAATTTCTGCTAAATCAGTTAACACCTGTATTTCTACAAGTCTCCATTTAAATGTTACCAAAACTGACACAGTGAGTCCACATGGACATCTCTGGCTTACTGTCATTTGTGTGCCTAACATTTTCTATCTAATTTTCAAACAAATTTAACCAAAATTATTGCATTATTACACTCGTAATCAGCACAATGATGTGAGATTTATTAACACAACTGTATAATAAATATTTTTAACCTTGATCCTTATTTTTTGTAAGGATTTTGAGATTTAAAAACAAAAGTGACCCACTTTTGCTTTTGACAAGTTGTAAAGTGAGTAACTCAGCTGCTCTGGGGATAAAAAGGTCCTGCTTGCCAAAAATGTGGTAATTAATGCATATGCTGTGGTCACATCAAATGCTTCATGTACATTGCTGCTTGCTGCTATATTTTCTAGGTGAAATAGTTGACAGTTAATAGTTTTTAGCTCTGTAGTGTTTGGAAAGTACATATTTGAATTGTTATTCAGCAACTTTGACATACATGTCATTACATCTAAATGCTCCACAGACTGAGCTACTGCCGCCCCAAACTTGCAATGAATCTTTTACAGTGCTGTGGAGGAATTTTTTTTTAATTCAGCCACATTGGAGGGTTTGAGCATGAACCACCTTTTTACGGTCATGCCACAGCATCTCAATAGGATTCAGGTCAGGATTTTGACTAGGCTACTAAGTCTTCATTTTGTTTTTCTTCAGCCATGCAGAAGTGGACTTGCTGGTGTGTTTTGGGTCATTGTCCTGCTTGAGGTCACAAACAGATGGCCAGACATTCTCCTTCAGGTTTCTTTGGTAGACAGCAGAATTCATGCTTCCATTTATCACAGCAAGTCTTCCAGGTCCTGAAGCAGTAAAACAGCCCCAGACCCTCAATTCTTTGGATGTTGTTCTGGGGTCTTTTGTGACCTCTTGGATGAGTCGTCGCTGAGTTCTTGGGGTATTTTTAGTCGGCCAGCCAATCCTGGAAAGGTTCACCACTGTTCCAAGTTTTCGCTATTTGTGGATAAGGCTTTCACTGTAGTTTGAGCTTTAGAAATGGCTTTAACTTTTTCCATATTGATAGATCTAGTGATGGGAAAATGAAACCGAGACTTTGGAGCTTGTGTCACTCTTCCTGAAGCGGAGTGATTCGAAACGCTGTGTCGGAACTTGTATCATAACACCGGTGTCACATGACCAATGACGTTCGAAGCTTTGCTGTTTTGCTTCGCGCTTCATCCATCCATTTCTAACCCGCTGTATCCTGCACTCAGGGTCACGGGGTGCTGGAGCCTATCCCAGCTCTCTTAGGGTGAAGGCGGG